>JAVHLU010000370.1:0-64727 GCA_036785755.1 Colletotrichum ledebouriae
AATATTATATTATCTACTAAAGAGAAGGAAAAAGATACTTATAAAGGGGATAATATTAATTCTCAACTTAGATATACTTTAAATTTAGCTTTATAAACCTATTTATATATTATTTACTTCTATTTCTTATTATAACCTAACTAACTTCTTATTCCCTTTTTCTCTTTTACCCCCCCCCCCCCCCTCCCCCCCCTTCTCTATATAAATATATCTAGAAATTCTATTTTCTTACCTTAATTTATAATACAAAGCCCTAAGTAATCTATAATTTCTATAGGGTTAGACTCTAGAAGTAGCTTTATTATAAAGAAGTAATAAGAGTATATAAACCTAGCTTTAAGGTAATATTCCTAAGCTTATTAATAATATTTATTATAAAGGAGTAAGAAGTTAAACTTAGCTATAGCTATAATTATAATATCTATAAGAATTAAGGATTATAAGATCTCCTTAATACTATTAAACTCTCTACTCTTCCTTATCCTATTATTATACTTAATCCTATACTTATAGCGCTTATAAATACTTAGATTATTATATAACTAGCTCTCTTACGTCTTATAAAAGAAGTAGTTTATATAAGGAGTATTTAGTATAGGGATATATTAAAAGTATAGTTTATAGATATAAATACTAGTCGTAGGGTTCTTAGTAGTATAAGCCCGCTCCTTATAATAAATATAGGGTATTATATTATAAGTACCTTAGGATTAAATAAATAAGCTATATAGAATTATTATATACTAAAAGACCTTTATCTCCTAAAATCTAGTAAGGAACGTAATAGAAGTATAAATAATAACTTAATAATAGAAGTCTCTAGACCTCTTAGTTACTCTAAATACTTATTCAAAGCCCTATTTACTAAGGTAAGCCTTTTAAAAAGCTAGCTTTATTACTTTAGTAGTTCTATTAGAGAATATCTATAATATAAAAGCTACTCCTAAGTATTTATTATTAGGGATATTAAGTTAAAGCTATATAAAGCTTATAGCTACCTAAGAATTATAATTACTAGCTAGAAGGTATAGGGATAGTAATAAAGAGGGAAGGAAATACCTAGAGTTAGTTATTAGAGTATTAGATAAAAGGAGGTATATTATCTTTCTTATTTTAAATATAGGATATTTAAACTAAGGATTTAGAGAGTTACTACTAATAGGAGATAATAAAAGCGAGGCTAATTAGTATTCTTAATACTTAAGATAAAGAAGTTATAATTAGCTATAAGAAGAAAATCGAATTTATAGATATAAGAGAGAAAGTATAAAAGAACTAGATAGAGATTAAAATAACTAAGTAGAGGTAGCTATTATAAGAAAAGAAGCTAATAATAGAGAATAGAGGAGGATATTTATTTAGCTTGATAACTAAACTACTTATTTTAATACCTACTACTAATTATTATTTCCTTTATTCTTTCCCTATATATAACTACTCTAACTTACTATTCTATTTATTATAGGTTTTTTATCCTAAGTATATTTTACTTTATTAAGGCTAAGGGGAGTAAGGGAGGAGAGTTAATTATTCCTTTTATAAGCTAGTAATAATTATTATATTATTAAAGTAATTAGTAGATATAAAAACGCACTCCTAACCCCTATAATTCCCTAGTTTCTCTTATATATATATATATATATATATTTACTTCTAAGCTTATTTTATCTATTAACCTTATAATATTAATTATTATAGTATACCTTCTTTTTTACTTCTAAGTTTACTTATATTTAGCTCTTTAGTCTATAAATTACTTATACCTACTGTTTATTAACTTTCTTATTAATATATTATAAAAGGGAAAGTTATATCTTATAATAATAAAGCTTTAGATATTTATATCTAGGAGTTAAGATCCTTAAACCCGTTAATCCTTAGAATTAGGCTTTTAATAAGGCTTATACTTAATAAACTAAATATAAAAAGGTTTTAAGTATAGGGATAAAGTAAAAGAGATATACTAGGTTTTAGACCTAGTAATAAGCTTATTTACTTGCTCTAGCTAATTGAATATAGAATATACCCTCTGCTTAGGAAGAATAATATCCCTAGTTAGATAGACCCTTTTAATATAGTATTAAAATATAGCTTTATTAAGAATTAGAATAAGACCTTAGAAGTACTAGAGGAGACAATTCGCCTTTATACTTATAATAAGTATAAGGAACAATAGCGGGTGCAGGGTATAGAGCTACGCTATTAGCAAAACGTTAGCGAATTAGTAGTAGATTATCACGAGCTAGGATAACGTCGCAGGGAAAAGGGCTTAATAGGGGAAGTTAGGGAAGTCCGTAGGAGTTAGGAGTTCTAGGGAGGCACTAGGTAACCCCTAGATAAGTCCCCTAGCCCTTACCTAATAGTTAGAGGGCTAGAGAAGAATATTTAAATTTAGCTATACCTAATTATACTAACTCTATTACTCTATACTATACTATTTATAATATATTCTTCTCTCCTATTTATATTAATAGGGGTATAGACTATTAGAGTAATATAATATATAACAATATAATACCTACCCGTAGGTCTACTAGGGAGATAAATATAGTATTACTATTAGGATCCCCTACTAGCTAGGAGCGACTAAATAGCTAAATATAGGATAAGATACCTACTAAATAGAATAGTAATAAGAGTACTAATAGAGGACTAGGTAGTTAATTAATAGAGGCTAAATTAGATTAGCTTATTAAGGAGGAAGAAAAGAAGGAGTAGCTAAAGTATAAATAGGAATATCTTAAGGCTTTAAGGGCTAGCTAACTATTAACCCTAGCGAGTAACCCTACTACCTACTAGGTAGTTATTAGTAGTAAATTAAAGAAGTACTAATTAGAGCTCTAGGGGAAGTATCTTCTAATACTTAAGTATAAAGGGGGTACCTAGACCGACTTTAATTAATTTATATTTAACCTTAACGCGCGATTTAAGATAAATAAGATTATATTAGACCTTAAAAAAGTACTATTTACTACTAGGTATCTAGAGGGATTAGTAGTAAAGCGATAGACTTTATACCTCTCTATTAATTATAGTAATAAGGCGAAGGATATTACTTAGGTAGTAATAAAGGACTAGTTAGCTAATAGTATAGCTAATATAGGGTCTAGGACCCTTAGTATATAAACCTAGCTTAAATAGGCCTACTAGTAACTAGGATAGTTATATTAGAGCTTTATTAACTATTACGAGGGGATTAAGGCGGAGAGCCCTTATTAATAACTAGAGGAGATCTAGGTAGCTAATATAGTAGCTAGGCTAGACCCTAAGCTCTAATATTATATTATAGCAAATAAGTTACTAAAATCGCAGCTTAACCTTAATACTAAGGCTAGAAATACTAAACTTATAGTTAATATATAGATATATAAGGCACTAGTAAGGGACTAGGGGGCTAATAATAAGGGGTAACGACTAGAGGGCTAACTTACTAACCCGGAGGGACTAACTAAGGCCTTAAAAGAGCAAACTTACTCGGGCTATAGTAACGCTAATACTTACTAGGAGGATACTAAGGACTAGGATACTAAGAAGGAAATTATCTATTATAGTTATAAGAAAAGGGGCTATATCGCGCTAAGGTACTTATACTACTAGAAGTATAGCTACCCCCGCTATAAAGGAAAACCCTGCCCTAGTAAATAACTAGAGGAGGACTAGGTAGTAATATATATAGTTTAATAGGGTAGCGACTAGCTACGTTATATTAAAGCGACGATATAGGTCTAAGTAGCGGGTAGCTAGAAGACTAGTGCTATACTTATTAATTATAGGGCTAATAAGAATATTATAAACTAGAGGATTATAACTAATACCTAACTAGAAGCTAATAAGTTAGAACCTATTAGGGGAATATAGGTATCTAAGGGACCTAACTATAGCATATAGAAGTTAGTAACCTAGATAACTAATAGGGTAGGTATCTAGCGAATAGCTTTATATAACTTTAGGATTAGTAATAGTAATAGTTATAACGCTATCCTAGGTATCCCTTAGTATATAGCGGAGCGCCCTAATCTTAATTAGAGGGAGTTAGGCTAGACCTTTCCCTTATATAAGAAGAGTATCTATCTTATTATAACTATAAAGGAACTTAGGCGTATTAAGAATAAAGCGAAAGTAATACTTATAAGGATATTATAAGTTAATTATATATTAACTACTAGCTATTAAGAGGATACCTAAGACCCTAAGGATACTAAGGGGATTAAAATAAATATCCTACTAGAGTACTAGGACTTTAAGAAGGTATTTAATATTAACCTAGTAGGAGCTATACTAGAGTTTAGGACTACTAGGAGCTACCCTATTAACCTAGAGCCTAGAACTAAGCCTCTATTTAAGCCTATCTACTTACTAGCTAAGAAGGAGTTAGAAGAGTTAAGGGATTATATCTATAAGGCCCTATAAAAGGGATAGATCTATCTATTAATAAGCCTAGTAGGGGTACTAATTCTATTTATCCTAAAGAAGGGAGGTAAGTTAAAGTTATATATAGACTACTAGGGGCTTAACTAAGTAATTACTAAGAACTATACCCCTATCCCTCTAATTAATAAGATCCTTAACTAGCTCTTAGGAGCTAAGTACTTTACTAAGCTCGACCTTAAGGATATATACTATTAGGTAAGGATCTAGGAGGGAAACGAGTAGAAGATAGTATTCTATATATAATATAGCTACTATAAATATTATATTATACTATTCAGGCTTATTAATATACCCGCTACCTTTTAGATATTTATTAATAAGTTACTTATAAGCCTAGTTAACGTTATTTATATTATATATTTAGATAATATCTTAATTTTTACTAATAATATAAACTCCTATATAGAGGCTATAAGATAGGTACTTACCTAGTTAGAAGCTAATAACCTCTATATAAACCCTAATAAGTATAAATTTTATAAGGAGGAGATTAAATTCCTTAGATTTATAGTTTTAGTAAACGGAGTTACTATAAAATATAAGAGAGTCTAGGTAATAGCTAAGTAGCTAGTGCCTACTATAATATAAGAGATTTAATAATTTCTAGGATTTATAGGGTTCTATAGGAGATTTATTAAGAACTACTCTAAGATTTATAGCCTACTTACTAACTAACTTACTAATATAGCTAAGGGATAGCTAGTAATAACTAGGGAGGTACTAGTTACTTTCTACTAGCTCTGCGCTTTATTTATAGAAGCGCCTATATTACGCTACTTTAATCCTATACTCCTAATTTAAGTTAAAACCAATATATTAGACTTTATAATAGGGGTAATACTAAGCTAGTTAGAGGGGGATATATAGAGACTAGTAGTATTTATATCTTAGAAGCTTAAGGGCGCGTAATTATAATATAGTATACTAGAGGTAGAGCTACTAGCTATTAGGGAGGTAGTAGTAAGGTAGTAGCACTACTTACTTTACTCCTAGTATTATATCTAATTTATTACTAACTACCTAGGTTACTAATACCTCGCTAATAAGAAGATACTAAGTAGCTACTAGGCTTAGCTATTATAGGACCTATTAATATTTAACTTTAAAATTAAATACTAGCTAGGTTACTATAACCTAGCTAATAGCCTATCTTAAAGACCTAACTATACTCTAGAGGATAGGGAAATTATTAAAGCTAGGGACTCGCTCCTATAAGACTTCTTATAACGTTTTAATAATATTACTATTTAAAGGGTAGGTACTAGGTAGTAACGAGGTATCTAATTACTAAATACCTCGCTAGAGTAACTTATACCCTCGCTCTAGGAATAAGTTAAAGAGGCCTAATAAAAAGACCCCTTTTATATTAATATAGAGTAGGAATAGTAAGGTATAAGGTAGTTATTAGATAATATTAATACCCTAAGATACTAGGGAGGGCTATATATCCTAGATAACTACTTACTTTAAAATAAAGTCCTTAGAGCTTTTTATAATAAACTATCTAGAAGTTACTAGGGGGTTACTAAGATACTAAAGAGGATTAGAAAATCCTTCTTCTAGAACGTATAAAAGGATAATATAAAAGAATATATTAAGACGTATATAACGTACTAATATATAAAGCTAAGATACTACCCCCTATATAGTAAACTAGTACCCCTACTAGTACCTACTAGGCCTTTTAAGTAAGTATCGATCGACTTTATTACTAAATTACTATTATTGCTCACGACTTAAAATAAGCCTTATAATAATATTCTCGTTATTATTAATTAATTTATAAAATACTCCCTATATATCCCTACTAGGGAGTTACTTATTACTAATAGGTTAGCTATACTACTAACTAAATACGTCTTCCTTATATTTAAGCTCCTAGAAGCTATTATATCCGATTAGGGATTGCTATTTACTAGTAACTTCTAGTCTAAAGTATACTACTTACTAGTTATTAAGAGGAAGATTAGTACTACTTTCTATCCCTAAACTAATAGCTAAACGGAACGCTAGAACTAGAGTATTAAGCACTTTTTAAGGACTTTTTATAATATTAACTAGGACGACTAGGTAATATAGCTTAACCTAGCCTAATTCGTTTATAATAACTCCTACTATAAAGCTACTAAGATATTACCTACTAAATTACTAATAGGATATTCCCCTCGTAGACCTAACGATATTTAACCCTAGTTAAAAGTTTTAATCCTAGTAGTATATAAGAGAATCTATAGCCTACTTACCTAGAGGTTAGCTATTACTAACTTACTTTAGAAGTATAATAATATATATAGTAAGTTCTATAATTAGAAGAGGACCCCTATTATTTTCACTATAGGAGACCTCGTCCTACTTTTAATAAAAAATATTAGATAGAGGCAGCCCTCCTATAAACTTTCTAATAAATATTTAGGCCTATTTAGGATCTAACGGGTAATTAATAGGGGATAGGCGTATAAGCTATAGATAGATAAAAATTACTAAATCTATAATATATTCATACCTATATAACTAGAACCCTTTTTTAGCTTAGCCGTTTTACTACGAGATATCCTAATTAATAATAATAATAACATCTATATAGTAGACTATATCGTTACCTATAGGGGACCTAGACGAAACCGTTAGTACCTTATTAAATAGAAGGGCTATAGCGAACTAGATAATTTATAGGAGCTATAACGTAATATATTAATAAACTTATAAAGTAATTATAAAGCCTAATTATAAGTAAAAGCGTCGCAATTGCTATATAATTTAATAGATAATATAATAAGAGACTAGTAGTTAGGTAGAAATAGGGCATGCTAGCTAGGTATCTTAATTTACTAGCCTAAAGGCCCCTAATAAAGTAGAAAGAGACTAGAAAAATACTTAAAGGTAACTAACTACTACCTAGAAGTTATTAATAGCTTACTAAGGGCGCTCTTAAAAATTTTAAATCTACTAGGTGCTAGTACCCTTAGTATTATTATTATTCCTTATTATCTCCCCTTAAAATAAATAGAGTAGTTAAAACCTCGTAATACTACTTTAAGTTAGGAATACTAACTAGAGGAGTACTAGTAAGGTATTAGTAGAGATTAGGTCGACTTATTACTTTATTATAAGCCTTATTTACCTCCTTAGCACGCTTAGCTTATATATCCTATATATCTAGCTACTTATTAGCTAACTACTCTATCTCTAGGTAGTAGTAGCAGAGCTCCTCGTTCTACTTATATAATAATTTAGTCTACTTCTTAGCCTCTTTAGCGAGGTATTACTAATACCTAGCTATATTCTCTAAGGTAACTACCTAGTAGTTCTCTATCTCTATAGAGATCTTAGCCTCCTTAGCCTTATACTTCTTAGGCGTTATAATAGCCTTATTCTTCTTAACTTAGAGAGCTTTCTTAATTATAAGCTAGGTAGCGAGGATCTCCTCCTAAATATAATTAGATATTAGTAATAAAGTACTAAGGAGGTACTAGGGACCTACCTAGTTCTTAGTATATTATACCTAAAGATTAAGCTAGGAACTAGCCTTATTTATAAGGCGTTTAATCTTATTAGTAGCGCCTAATATATAATAAGTAGCTTATAATAAGTTAGTAGATAAGAAATAGAAAGTATTAAGTATAATATATAGTAATATAAGCCTTACTATTACTTATTTTAATATAACGCTTATATTTAATAGAGGTATCTAAGAAACGAATAAATTAGTAACAAATTTAAAACTTAAAACTAGCAAAGTACTAGATAAGTACTAGATAAGTACTAGATAAGAACTAAGAGCTTATTATTACTCTTAAAGTAGAGAATTAAGCTTATAAGGAGCTTAATATAGGGGAGATCCTCCTTAGGGGGCTCCTACTTCGCTATAGCTAGGAGGTACTAGTAATAGGGGTACCCCTAGAGTATATCTATAGTAAGGAGGGGAGCTTTATTAATAGTATTAGTAGCGTTAGTAATAGAGGATAATATAATAATAAATTCGTTATATAGTAATTAATATAAAGTTATTAGTAGGGGAGTAGGAGGCTAATAGTAACTTATTAGTATTAGTAGTAGTTATAAATCTAAAGAAATAAGAAGAAGAGATTTTAATAGGGTGGAATTTTAAATAATATTTATATACTTTTAACTTAATACTAAAACTAGCCTTTTATATAGCTTAAAGGAGGATAATCTCTAAATAATTATATTATTTAACTTTATTTAACTTTACTATAAATAGGGAGGTACTAGGTAGTTACTATATAATAACTAGTAACCCCCCCTATTATAATAAAGGCTTTCTTTATCCCTAGAGGGAGAATACCTTTATTAGCCCTATAAAGGGGCTAAAAATATAATAATAAGCGGAAAATATAATAATTTAGAGGGCGAATCTAAAGTAATAAAAACGAGCCTAAGTAATAATACGTTTTAATATAACCCTATAAAGGAAAGAGTAGCCCTTATAAGGGGGTTTAGCTATAGCTATCTAGATAACTACTAGGTAGTCCTAGACTTATTAGATAAAGCTATAAGAGTAGTTAGAATAAGGGGACTAGCCTTATTACTAGCTTATTACTTCTCTAAGCTATAAAGTCCCTTACTACCTAGGTATAAGAGCTATAAGAGTAGCTAGGGTAGAGAATAAGTACCCTATTACTAATTAATAACTCCTCTAAGCTACCTAGCTATTTAAGGAAGAGTTATATAGCTAGAACGAGGGATATTAAATTCTAGTCCTATAGAAACTAAGAGGTTATAAAGTCTTATAAGGAGATACTAGATACCCTCTAGATAACTATAGAGTAAACTAGTTTAAGGGTAGACTAGTTTAGAGGGGAGGGATCGTATTATAAGCTAGGATAATATTATAAGGAAAAGGGCTTAATAGGGGAAGTTAGGGAAGTCTATAAAAGTTAGGAGTTATAAGGAGGTACTAGGTAACCCCTAGATAAGTCCCCTAGCCTTTACCTAATAGTTAGAGGGCTAGAGAAAAATGTTTAACCTTAGCTATACCTAACTATACTAACTCTATTACTCTATACCGTGCCGTTTATAATATAGATACACGTACCCTTAAGAAAACTCTATAAGCTAGAGACTTAGAAGGTTAAGTAATAGTTTAATATAACTATATATACCTACGTTTTAGTATTCTAGCCTTTTCTAGTTTAGACCTATAGCTATACTCTTATAACTCTATTACTTCTACCTTACTTTAAAAGATTAGCGCTAGTTAGAATATCTAAAACGAACTAGTAATAATATACTAATAAATTAGTAACGGAGTTTAACTATAATAAACTCCAGGCTAGGTATATAGAATATAACTAATAGGGTCTTAGCTAATACGATATAGGTTGCTCGCTAAGCCCTAAGATATAAGGAATATAGTATAGATATTATAATAGGGGGATAGATAACCCTAGTAATAATGAAGCAGGAGAGATAACCCTAAGGGGGCGGGCCTAGTCCTAGATAGCGCTAGAGTAGGTAAACTAACCCTTACTTAGCGAATAAATAGTAAGTAGTAGCTAATTAAGCACCCTACCTAAGACCCCCTAAGAAGCTAGTATCTTAGGTATCCTTACCTAAGTAATAAGATTACTATAGAGATAGTAAGAGAGCCTTATAGAGTAGACATATCTATAATAGTAGTAGTATAAGGAATAAACTACTACCTTACTATAGAAACTTACTAACTACCTAGTAACGAGGTACCTATAGAGAGAATATAAGAAACCCCTTACGTATAACTACTATACTATAGGTAAGGACTTTATTATAACCTAGGTTAGTAACTAGATCTAGGTAGTTAAAGATAGATAATAATTACGCGCTAGTAGTATACTAGAGTAATAGATCTAATAGGCGCTTATAAAGATAAGCTCGTCCCTATAGACCTAGTTATAATACTATAGGGCTAGGCTAGAAGGAGACTTAGCTTAGGCTAACTATATAATATTTATTTATTAATAATATATTAACCTAGAGCTTTAAGAGCAGAGGTACTATAAACAGCTAGATATAGTAAGGTAGAAAGAGACGTAGTTACTAATATAGTTTTTTACTAAATAGTTAGTAATATATTAGAACTTAGGTATAGTTAGTATAGAAGATATTAAGGCTAAGGCTTATATATTATACTTCTAACTAGCCCCTTTTTTATATAAGGATCTTAAATATTAGAAGATTAAAATATAGAGACTAAGGGATATAGCTATAGAAATAGAATACTTATAGGAGATATATTACTAATAGGGTAGCGAGACCCTATAGAGCAAAAGTAGGAAGTAATATATAAGTAAAGAGTATATACTAAGGGTTCCCCTTATAATAAGGGCGAGCTAAAAGGGGGGCTAGTAGAGCTCTAGCTAGAAGACTATACGAGGTTCCTAGAGCCTAATACCTTACTAACTAGTTAGTAGCACGTTATAAGGATCTAATAGGGGCTAGCTTATATTTAGCCCTAATATATAACCTATAACGTCTAACCCCTTAGTATGCTTTAGCTATAGGAAGAAAGGGTATAAGAGGGTAAACTACTTAGATAAATAATAAAGTATAAATAGAACGCTAGTAGGATACTAAGCGTTTATTAAGAAGGCGAGGGTTAATATAATCTAATTTATAAGGGAGGTTAAGGAACTTAACCTTTTAGAAAATAAGTAAGCTAGGGGATTATATTAATAACCCCTATACTTATATTAAAACTAGATACCTTCCTAAGGGGAGATATTATAAAGGGATAGGTAATTATTCTCTAGAATATTACTAAATAAGAAGTAGTAGTAGATATAGGTTCCTACTCCTAAGTTAATATTATTAGTAGTTAACTAGTAAAATCCTTATAACTATAACTTATAGTAGCGCGCACCCCTATATTAGAAGGGTTTAATAAGTCCTCTATAATAAGCTAGAATATATAATAGTTAACCTTCTTCCTTATTAAGTTAAGGGGATAACTAAGGAAGATATAGCGACTCTTTACTTAAGCTCCCCGCCCTAAGGGAGCAGGGGACCTCCTCTTATTATAAAACTCTATAAGAAAAGAGGGTATTATAATTAATACCTAGACGAATACCTAGGGATATAAGCGCCTTAGTATTACTAAGCTATTAGTATTTATATAGGAGGTTATAAGGATAGCTAAAGGGCTTATATTATATATATATTAGGGAATATTACCCCCTATAAGCTACTAATAGAAGCCCTAGGCAAAGAGAACGCCTTAGAGAGCGAAGTAGAGTTACTACTAGAGCTACTTAGCGAATAGGTAATATTTAATAAGTAGTTAGTAAAGGAATACCTAGCCCTAGAGGGCGCGGAATATACTATTAACTTAGTTAAAGGGAAGAAACCTCTATATAGGCTTAGGTATTTACTAAATAAGTACTAGCTAGAGGGGCTCTACTAAGATATTACTAATAACTAAGTAATAGGGCGGATTTAACTCTTAATAAGCGAGGTAAGCGCCCCTATTCTCTTTATACCTAAGAAGGATAGGTCCTTATGCTTTTATATAAATTATCGAGGCTTTAATAAGGTAATACTAAAGAACTAATATTTACTCCCCTTTATTAGTAAGCTATTAGATAGACTTCGGGGAGCAAAATAGATTTTAAAAATTCACCTTTAAGATATATACTACTATATCTATATTAAGCTAGAAGACTACTAGAAGATAGCTTTTAGGACTTATTATAAGTACTTTAAATATATTATTATACTATTTAGACTTATAAATACCCTAGCGACGTTCTAGGTATATATTTACTAAGCGCTTACTAAGCTACTAGATACTTATTATATTATTTATATAGATAATATTATAATTTACTCTAAGATAAGAGAGTAATATATAAAGGACCTTTACTAAGTACTCCGTAGGCTTTATTAGTAAGCGCTATATACTAAGCTTAGTAAGTATAGATTCTATTAATAACGAGTAGAGTTCCTAGGGTATATTATTATACCTAAAGGTATATTAATAAACTAAACTAGCATCCGAGCTATTATTAAATAAAAGCTGTTTAAGATATATAGGGAGATCTTAGTCTTCCTAGGATTTTATAATTTCTATTATAAGTTTATTATAAGCTATTTAGGTATTATAGCCCCTATAATATCCTTGCTAAAGGGTAGTAAGAATAATAAGAAGGGAAGTATATTCTACTAGCTAGAAGAGGCTTAATAGGCCTTTAAATAGCTCTAAGCTACCTTCTACTTAGTAACTATTCTCTAATATTAGGACCTAACTTATAAAATAAGGGTTAAGATAGATACTTCTATAAAGGCTATATCTAGTATCCTATTATAATATATTAATAGCTAGTAGTAATAGAAAGGGCTAGAACCGATAGGAACTAGAAAGATAACAAATAATATAGCTCTACCTATAAATAGGTAAGAATATTAAGAGTAGGCTTAAAAGATATATAGAATAATTCGCAGATCTAATTAAAAGAGATTATCTAAATTAGGCGCGGAATTACTAAGAAAATACTAAAAAAACGAGGTTTAGGATTATTAAGGTACTAATTATAATAATATATCTATACTCTCTTTAAGTTTACTACGCTCCTCTCTTCTACGCTCTACTCTATAGTCTTCTTATAATAGGTCTATATACTAAGGGAGTTTTCTCAAGGTTATATAGCTAAGTCTATCTTATTTTATTCTAATTATCCCCTTAAGACTCTTTATAATATTATAAAAGAGAGTCTTAAAAAATATAAATAAAACTATTTTATAGAAATAATAAATAAACTCTATTTATAGATCTAATCTAATAATAATATCTTCTAAGTAGGCGATCTTATTATTAAAAAGATCCCTTAGGTTTAACTATCTTCTACTATAAGTTATATCTTAATAATAGCCTTATTACCTCTTCCTTTTTATTATACTCCTTATCCTACTCTAATTCTTAATATAGCTAAAACTACCTACCTTATTATACTAGGCGCGAGAAGTTATAATAATACGCTCCCTTAGGCGTATTCTACTCGATCTAATCCTACTAGTTAACTCTCTATTAGACGTAGTCTATATAGCTATAGCTATACTTATTTAAAGGGCTAGGCCTCTTAGGATATAATAGTATATTTATAAGTATAGTTCTTAGGTATAGCTTAATACTTATATTATAACTTAGCGTCTATAAGACTTATAACTAAAGCTAATATCTAAGGTATTTAAGCTTATTATTTAGTATTTTAAATAAAGTAGACCTAGATAATACTAATAATCTATAAATAGGTTAAGGAACGTCTACTATAAGAAATAGCGTAACGTTATTATTATTTCTAAAATCTACTATATTATTATTTATAGGTAAAGGAGTAGGAGGGTATAAAGGGAAGAAAGGTGCTTTCTTAAAGTCTTCTTAGCTTAATAGGGTATCCTATAGAGCTATATTACTATTAATAGTTAAGTTATAGAACTTAGTAGTAATTATAAATATATATTAAGTAACTAAGGGGATTTCAGAGTTAGAGAATAGTATACTATTACTTAAGGTTATACTATTAAAACATAGAGATAGCAATCCTTCTCGAATTAGAGCTTTAGCCTATTTAATATATTAGAGGCTATATATAAATCTATCCCTCTACTAAACTAAATTAACTATATAGGTATTAATTAATAGGAGCTTTTAGAGTTATAGAGGGGCTCCTATCTTATAATATTATATATTAAAGTCCTATATAGCCTTAATAAAGCGCTAATTGCTATTCTAGTCCTATATAGAGTTATAATAGAAGTAGTAGCTAGTTAACTAGTCTATAAGGATTATAGCCTAGTAATAATTACTATAGTTTAATAGAAAGAAAGCCCTAGTAATATCCTAGGGATTCTTTACGTCTACTCTTTTAAGCTTTATAGAAGCTTTATTAATTTCTTTCCTAAATTACTAAGCTAATTTATAGATTAGGGTATAGATATTATAAAGGTAGCCCTTAATTATAAATATAAAAAGGGCTATAACCTCTAAATTATCTAACTCCTCTTATCTTATTAGCTTCCCTTATATATTATAAAGGTCTAATAAATATTTTACCTAGGCTAAAGTTATAATAGATAACCCTCTTTTATACTAGGTTATTAAGTAATTTATAGATTCTTAGTTTTATTATATATACTATAGGATTACTAGTATAAGCTTATCTTTATTTAATATAAGGTTCCCTTTAGGTCTTATAGTATTAAATCCTACTAAGGTATTAATAGGGTTAAATATAATATCTCTTAGGGTAGTAGGGGCTAAGTAAAGTGATATAAATAGTTTTATAGACCTAGGGTAGTTAAGATATTTTATAAAATTAGCTACTTATTATAAGTTATAATCCCTCTTTTACTTCTTATAGTTATTCCTTCTTTTTATATTCTAAATATTTAGTTCTTTTAATAATCCTTCCTCTCTATCTAACTCTTTTAGATTAATAGGAACTATTAGATTAGTTTATAAATTAGTATCTTTAGGTATTAATAAGTTAATATTTATCCTATTTAGAGAGGAAACCTCTAGGTTTATAAATTAAGGGGTATACTTAGCTATTTAATATTTAGTATCCTCTTAAGCTATCCTTTTCTTAATATCTTTATCTCTTAATTTAAAGTATTAATTATATAGAATTCTATCTAGCCTTAGTTAAGTTTAGTATCTTTTAGGAGGTATTTTATTAGTAAAAGCCTTTAATAAATAATTAATCTAAACTTAATACCTTATTTTAATAAGCTACCTTAGAGGTACTAAGCTTCTAATCTATATAAAGGACCTAAGCTAATTAATAAAGTAGAGACTAAAGGCTTATAGTAAAAGGTTTATATATTAAAGTTTTACTAGGTATAGTTATCTTATTAAAACTTCCTTAGCCTTACGTCTTAGTAGAAAGCTCCTAGTAATAAATATTAGAGTCTATAGTTATCCTTTAGCTCCTCTCCTTAACTACTAATTATTATAAAGCTAGTTTCTCCTATCTTATAAGTTAATTAATAGATCTATACTAACTACCTTAGTAGACTTAGGTGCTTATAGAAAAATAAGGAGTATATTAGAGGACTTAGCTTTAATTTAGGTAACTATAATATCCCTTATATCTCTATTTTTAAAATCGTTTGCTATACCTCTAACTATCTTATAATAGAGTAATTAGCTAGGCTTAATAAGCCTTATAATATAGCGAGTAACTACTAAGATATCCTTAGTATATATTAGAGTTATTATTTTAAGTATACTAATAGTATTAAATATACTAGCTAAAACTTATTATAAGTATAAAGAGCGAATTATCTCCTCTATTACTTCTAAAGTCTTATTCTAATACTTAATAAGGATATATTTTAATACTATATTAAAAGGGTCTATCTAACTAGGGATATTATCTATTCTAAGTAGAGGGCCTATATTATATTTAATTAGCTAAAGCTAGTAACTAAGCTTATTAAGAGGTCTAAAGCCTAGGATATCTCTATTAGTTTATCCCTATATTTAAAACCTACTTATACTTAGTTTATTAGATATAAGCTTTATTAAAAGTCTAATTTTAAGGATAGGAAGGTTTAAAGATCTTAACTCCTAGATCTATATATCTAACGCTTTATTATTATAAAAAATAACTTTCCCTATTATAATATATTAGGAGAAAAGTTAATAAAGGGAAAGTATAAGTAATATATAAACTAAAGAGCTAAATAGAAGTAATATTTAAAAAGAAGGAGGAGCTATAGTATAGTAGTTAATATTATATTAAGCTTAGATAAATTAAGTTTAAAAGTAAATAATATATATATAGAGGGAGAGGGAAATTAGAGGGCTTAAGGGGTAAGGAGTGCGTTTTTATATCTACTAATTACTTTAATAATATAATAATTTATTAGTAGCTTATAGAAGGAATAATTAACTCTCCTTACTTACCCTCTTTAGCTTTAATAAAATAAAACGAACTTAAAATAAAAAACCTATAATAAATAGAATAATAAATTAGAGTAGTTATATATAGGGAAAGAATAAAGAAAATAATAGTTAGTAGTAGCTATTAAAACGAGTAGCCTAGTTATAAATTAAATAAATATCCTCTTCTATCCTCTATTATAAAGTTCTCCCCTTATAATAACTACTTTTAGCTAGCTACTTTAATTTTTATTTAACCCCTTTATACTTTCTCTCTTATATTTATAAACTATATCTTCTTATTATAGCTAATTATAACTTTCTTATCTTAGGTATTAAAAATACTAATTAACCTCGCTCTTATTATCTCCTATTAGTAGTAACCCTTTAGGTCCTTAGCCTTAATATCCCTATATTTAAAATAAAGAAAAATAATATACCTCTTTTTAGTTAATACTCTAATAACTAACTTTAAGTATTCCTTCCCTTTTTTTTAATATCCTTATACCCTCTAGCTAATAATTATAATTCTTAGGTAGCTATAAGCCTTATTTAGCTTTAACTTAATATCCCTAGTTATAAATACGTAGAGGTAGCTTTTATATTATAGATATTCTCTAATAAGACTACTAAGGTAATATAGCTAGCTTTTTAGAAAGCTTATTTTAATAAATAGGACTTTAAATAAATATTTAGAGTAACTAAGGGGTCTAGAGAGTTCTATTATTAAGTCTTTATCTATATTTCTACTACTTTCCTTACTAGCGTATAGGAGATAAAGGTCCTTTAGCGCGTAGTAGCTATATATAGTTTATTTATTTAATCCTAAGGTAATTATAATATAGTACCCTATATTCATTACAAAGAGCAGGCTTATATTACTAAGAACCCTATATCTAGTATTTATATCTATAAACTATACTTTAAATATATCTATATACTAGGTACTCTTTATACTAACTACTTCTTCTATAAAGCTTAAGAGAGTTACCTATATAATAATCTAAGTATCTATAAGCGCTATAAGTATAGAATTAAGTATAATAATAAGGTAAGAAGGAGTAGAGAATTTAATAGTATTAAGGAGATCCTATAGTCCTAAATTCTAGTAGATACTATAGTTATAGCTATAGCTAAGTTTAACTTCTCACTCCTTTATAATAAATATTATTAATAAGCTTAGGAATATTACTCTAAAGCTAGGTTTATATACTCTTATTACCCTTTTATAATAGAGCTATAGCCTCTAGCTACTATATAGTGATTTTACTTACTTAAGTGCAACAGACCTTCTAACTCCGCGCCTCCTAATAATATATAGCCTTTAGTTACGTAATCGTAACTTTCCTAACTATAGCTATAGGGAGAGGCATAAGGCCCTGCTCGCAGAGCTTCTTATACTTCTAGCTATAAGAACCTCTTAGGAAAGACCTCTTTAGTTAAGGAGTTACCTCTTATATAGTAGTATTTACTTTTAATACCTTACTAGAAGGTCGACCTTTTAGGTTAAGGAGTTATCCTATATAGTAGCTTTCGTAGTACCTTACTAGAAGGTTTAGCAAGGGCGTTACTATGAGAGCCTTAGTAGCCTATTTAGCTCTAATATAATTAGCCCTAGTGCAGCGCGCGTCCGACTTTATATAGTAATATTTAGAGGGTTTACGAGTAGTAGGAATATATAAGGTTCTTATATTATTTTCCTTAACTAGTAGAGAGTATAGGTTAAAATATCTATATAGTATTTCCCGAATTATACTTATAAACTAGGTAAATTTATTATAGTCTTTTTATAAAGGGGCTGCGGCGTAATTCCGAACTTAATAATAGAGCTACTTCTAAAGTTTAACTTTATAGAAATTATAAATTACTTAGGGCTTTATATTATAAATTAAGGTAAGAAAATAGGGTTTCTAGATATATTTATATAATATATAGGGGGGGGGGGGGGGGGGTAAAAAGGAAAAGGAGAATAAGAAGCTAGTTAGGTTTTAATAAGAAATTAAAGTAAATATTATATAAATAGGTTTATAATGCTAAGGTTAAGGTATATCTAGGTATAAAAATTAATATAATCCTTTTTATAAGTATCCTTCTCTTTCTCTTTAGTAAAAAGTAATCTAATATTAATAATAATCTTTTCTAGGAAAAAGGGGGGGGGTAAGAAAGGTCTACTAATATCCCTACTAGGGGCTAATAACTACGATTTCAATACCCTCTTTCCCTTTCTCTTCTTCTCTCTTATCTTTAGTTTATTAATCTTATATTTATTTAGTAAGGAGGGGTAACTTTAGTATTATTACTAGGAGGTTAAGGATCTTATACTTTCCTAGGCTTAATTACCTTATTATAACTACTAATAGATATTAAAGTTATCTAAGCTATAATTATATTAAATAATAGCGAGGGGCGTACTTTAAATAAGTAAGGAGTTATTAATACTATCTCTTACCCTTATTTCTAAAGTTTAGGAATATTATCCCTAAGATCTTAAACTTTTAAACTAAGAAATAAAAAGAAGAGAAAATTAGAATAAGTTTATAAATTATTAATTAAAATAAGTTAAACTAAAAAAACCTTATATATCCCCTAGATCCTCTATCTTAATATATTCTTTTTCTCTCTTATTTATTATTTTAGGAATCTTAATAACTAGTTATTATCTAGCTTTTAAAGCTTTAATTACTTTCTCTAAATCTTTTAAATATTATTTTAATTATATTACTAAATATAATAAATCCTCTTTTTCCTCCTAATTACTTTCTCTAGGTATTATAAGTTTCTCTTTCTCTTCCTTAGGTATATAATTATTATACTCTTTATTCCCTAGCGCTAAGAAGACTTTTACTAGGTTTCTTTTTAAATTAGATTTATAAATATCTAAATTACTTAGTTCTTAATACCCTTTAGGAGCTTAAATAAATTTATAAAATTAATTCCTATTAAATATCTTTCTAGTAATCTTATTACTTATTAATATTATTAATTAATATAATAGAGCTTCTAGAGCTTATAAAAGAATATAGAAGGGGCTTTACTATTAGTAGTTAAGCTTTTTAATAGATAACTTATTAATAGAGCCCTTAATATTAAATATTAGTACTAAATTACTTACCTCTAGCCTCTCCTTCCTTATAATCCTCTTATATTAACTATTATAATATTCTATAGTCTTCTTATATTAACTATTAATTATCCTATTAGCTTATTTTCTATCCTTATTAAGCTATAAGAAGGCTTATAGATATATTAAAACCTCTTCTTCCTTTATTATTATTAAATCATTATTAAGAACCCTCTAGGTTAGTATTAGGGTCTTAATAGGAGTAATAGGCTTAAACTTATATAATAAGTAAAAAGGGCTAAAGCTAGTTAAAATATAAATACTTAATTAGTTTATAAATAAGGTAATAGGAAGGTATAGCTAAGGGTTAATATCTCTCTATCCTCTAGTCTATATTAATAATATATAAGTAATTAGCTAATAACTAGTCTTAACTATACTATTAGCCCTTAGGTTATATATAGATATTAATTTCCTCCTTATATTATATTTCTTATTAAATCTAATAATAATATCCTTATTCTCTAGTCCTCTATTAATAATAAGTTCGCTATATAATCCGTAGTAGTAGATAATCTCTTCCTAAATAAACTTAGTAATCTTAGCTAAAGTTATTCTCTTAAGCTAGTAAGCTTTAGGCTATGCTCTTAGTAGACCCCTTACCTCGACGAGGTATTACTTACCTACTCTCTATATATCTAATAATATCCTAGTAAAAAGTAGTCCCTTTAGGGAGCTATAGGTCCTTATATTATCTATACGTTAAGCTCTCCTCTTTTAGTAATTAGGGTAATATTTTAGGGATTTACTAATCTCTATATATATACTAGCCTAGATATAGTAATTAGATAGTCTTCTAGCTATAGCTTACTTACTTTAATAACTACTCTCTTTATAAGCCTTTATAATTAGCTTCTTTTACTACTTAGGATTATTAATAACTTATTATAATATTAGCTTTTAATTTATTAGTTTAGTAAAAAGCAAGTAGTTATAAATATAATAATCTAACGCTCTATTCTTAAAGTTATAATACCTTACTACTTAATTTCCTAGAGGGTATCTCTATATTTTTAAATAATAAGTAATCTATTAAGAACGTACTAAATAGGTCTATAAATTATTAATAAATATATCTAGGATATTTATTATATTACTAATAACCTCTATATTTCCTACTAGGACCTCCTCTATATATTAGTTATTACTATAACGTTAAGCTTAATTAAAGAAGGAACTAGCTTCTATATCTATAAAGAAGATTTATAAATTAATCTAAGAGTTAATCTCCCCTTTAGCTTTTTTATTAATAATATTAGAAGGTCCCTAGGGTTTTTATAATAAGCTATCTGCTACTATATTTTAAATACTATAAATATATTATACTTCGAAGTTAAATATTTAAATCTATATAATCTAGTAAATAATAAGGGCTCCTAGGAGGTTTATAGCTACTCTATAAGTTATATAATTAATATCTAAGTATCTATCTCTAGGATAAAGTATTATCTATATAAATAGTTATATACCCTCTTTAAAGCCTTTAGAATACTATATAATTCCTTCTTCCTAATATTATATAATAGCTTTATTCCTTACTAAGTACTACTCTTAAAGTAAGAGACTACGCGCTAGTTATTAATAAATTATCCTAGGACTCTACCCTATTTTATATTACTAATATTAACTATAAGGTAGATATCTCCTCCTTTAGGGCTATAGTCTATAGTAATAAGGATTAGAGACCTTATAAGTATCGCCTTTAAGATATCTATAGCTATTTATTACTTCTCCTCCTAGCTAAATAAGATATCCTTTTTAAGTAAGTTAGTAAGTAGCTTTATAATAGTAGAGTAGTCCTTTACCTAAGATCTATAGAACCTTATAATCCTAAGGAAAGCCCTTAACTCTATTAAACTAATATAAGTAGCTTATTTATAGATCTTAACTATCTTTACTTCCTCTAGATAACGCTTATTAGTACTATAAATATAGCTAATAATCGTTACTACTTCCTAGGCTTACTATAACTTAATTACTACTACTATATACTCTACTAGCTCTAAATTAACTAGGGCCTTATTAACGTTCTATAAGTATTCTAAAATAAATCTATAAATCCCTAGATAAGACTTAATCTCTTCTTTATTATATTATAAAGTCGGTCCTTTAATAGTAATATTATTAAGGAAGGCTTTATAATAGCTAGGGATAAGGTTATATAGGATTCTAATTATAACCTATATAAACTAAGCAACTAAGCTTATTACTCCTTATAGTAATATATATATCTATAGTAGTCTAGTTAGTAATATAAACGTTATTAAGTCTCTACTTATAAGGTCTAATAGGACTTAGTTATATCCTAAGAAGAAGTCTAGTAGTAATAATAATTAATATATAGCAAAGTCTTTTGAAAAACTATCCGCTAAAGGGGGTAGTATAACGTCTCGTATTATAACTATATTTATCTTAGTTATTAAATTAATAAGCCTTATCTTATTATCTTTCTTTTATATAAAGAAGAATAGATTATAATAAGCTATAAAACTTTACTTAAGCTTTCCCTTCTTTAGTCTATCCTTTAGAATTATAATAATATCCTACTCTAATCCTCTTAATATTAGAATTCCTTTTGCTTACTATACTTTATATAGTATTATTTAAATTATCTATAGAGGCGTAATAGAAGGGTATATAGAGCTATAATACTTAAATTCCTAGGCTAAAGCCTTCTCTCTTATAATAAGAATAGCTAAAAAGAGCTTCTTTCCTTTAAGCTATAAATAATTAATAGTCTTAAGGATAGCTTCTTATTAAGCTCTTATAAGCCTTATTCCTTACTTAATAATTAAAAACTTTAGTATAACTAGGCTTATAAATAGGGCGCTAGGATCTAGGATTATATTTTTCTTAGCTTTTACTTATACTTTTAACTTCTACTCTAGGTCTCTATCTAGGGTTAAACTATCTAATATAGCGTTATTAATAAGTTAAATCTTCTTATCTTTTATCTTATATATTATATTAATATCTTCTATTAGTAATATAGGTATTATTAGTATAGGTTTATAATTATTATAGGATAAAGTAGTATCTATAGTTATAATAACTTTAATACCTTTCTAATATACTAACTTATACTTCCTCTTAAGTACTTTCTTCTTTAATATTCTTTTATTAGGTCTATAAATATAGTATTAATAATTAATACTATAGCTATTATATCCTACTATATACCCTATACTTACGATCGCTTTATAGATCTTATTAAGCTTAGGGGTAACTTTATTACGGATTATAATCTCTAGGACTCTATTAAAAATTAGTCTAAACTCTTTAAAAATAGTAATAACTTCCTTATCTAGGTCTAACTATTACTTAACTTCGTTTAGTAGGTTATAAGAGCTTTTAAAAGCTTATTAAATCGCTTTAATATCCTAGTATATCCTTATACTCCCTAGCGTTATATCTAGCTCTTCCTTATTCTTAGTATTATTAACTTATTAATTATCTCCTATAAAGTCTAAGCTTATTATTATATTAGGTCTACTAGTAGTAGCCTCTATTTCCCCTCTTCTATAAGAGATAAGAGAGTATATTAATACTAAGAAGAAATAAAGTAGTCTATTTTAATAATAATTACTAGGAATTAAGTAGTCGAGTCTCTTATATAATATAATAGCGGGATATTAATCTTAATATTCCTAGACTAAAGGACTCTAATAATCTAGTTTTATATATAATCTAGCGTTATTTAGGTTTTTAAGATAAAGAGAGCTCCTAGAACTAGGTCCTTATTATAAGCGTTTTTAGGGAAAATAAAAAACCTAATATCCTAAATCTAATTACTACTAATATAAATATTATCTATAATTATACTTATAAACTAAGTCCTCTATTCTCTATTAGTAATCCTATAGATCCTTATATTTATCTTAACTATATCGCTCTATAAGCCTAGGCGCTTAATATAACTTTTAGTAATAAGGTTAATAGTAGAGCTACTATTAATAATCCCCCTAATTAATATATTTATAGGGCTATAAAGGGTAAGAGTAATCTATTAGTAAGTTATAATAAAGTCTAGGATAGTAATACGTCTTAGTAGTAGAAGTAATACTAAATCCTAATCTTCTATTATAACGCCTATCTTAAAGATAGGATTAATTATATAGTAGTTAAATTAAATTACTTTAGTTTATAAATTCTTAGGTAAGTCTATAGAAATAGTAGCTAAAGTTACTTAGCTTTTAAAATAGTTCTTATTATTATTTAATCGATCTATCTATTCCTATAGCTCCTCGTTACTCTCTCTTACCTTATTAAATTAATTTAGAAGCGTAATATTAATAGGAATAAAAACCTCTTATACCTTTAAGTTATATCTATTCTTATACTTAGTAATTATAGCTTTAGTAGTATTCTAAACTATTCTATCCTAATTAAGATAGTTCTAATAAAGGAAGGCTTTGAGGATAGCTACTTTCCTATTTACTCTTTTATTATATAGCTTAAGAGTAAGAGTATAGCTAGTCTATAAATTACTATATTAAATCCGAGGCTTATCTTATTTATTCTACTTCTATTACTTAACCTACTCCTTAGGGGCGTCTAGTAGTATAATATCTTTAGTATCTTCCTTATTATCTAGGAGCTTTATAACTCTCTAAGTAATTTAAATAGGAGGGTCTTAAATTATAGGTAGGTCTGCTATTCAGGGAGCCTAGTAATAATAAGTATTATAAGGTTCTATATAATAACCTCTAGCTTTCCCTCTTTTTATAATAGTAATATCTTCTACTAGGTTAATATATTAGTTCTTTAGCTTAAAGCTAAAGAATATTATATCTATAAAGTTATATAATTAAGTAGTGTCCTTTAATAAACTTATAAAGCTAATAAATAGTTTAGGGCGTATCTTATTATAACTAATAACTCTTATAACCTCCTCTAGAAGCTTTAGCTACTACCTTTCTACTAACTTACTCGTAGTAATTATATAGTACGCAAAGGTATCTATATTAATTAGGATATACTTTAAAATCGTCTAACTATTAGTTAATTTATAGTTATAGCCTTTATTAATAATACCTATCTTAACCTTAGTACTTATATCTAGGGTGCTAATAAAGTAGTAGGGCGATATATAGTAGTAGACCCTATTTTAGCTAGCCTTAAGATACTTAACGTAGCTAATAACGATATAGTTAATAGCGTTATAAAACTAGTAAGCCCCTATAGCCTAGAAAGGTATATATTATAGTAGTCTATCTTACTAGAAGCCTCTATAACCTCCTCTTACTCTACTTCTTCTAAATTCCTAGTATTACTAATATCCTCCTTAGTAGTCCCTACGTCTAGCTTATAGGTAAAAGTATTACTATTATTAATATTAAGTTTATAAATAGTCCTAAGACTATTATTTATAAGGTTTAGTAGCTTCTATAGCGTTTAGATTAAAAGTATTATCTCCTTAGCTAGTAACTCTCTTAATAAGGGTTAAGATATCTATCTTATAATTAGCGCTATTAATATTTAGGGTCCTAAAGTTTTCTATAAGAGAGTTAATAATTAAGCTAGTAGTCTAGGCTATAAAGGGTTTTTTAGCTTTAGCCCTCTACCTCGTTAGAATTATCTTCGCAGGGATTTAAAGCGTTATTATTAGTTTAAGCTTAATAAGGCTAGATACCTACTAAAGTTCCTAGTAAGTAGTAGACTATTTAATTAAGGTATCTTTTATTATAACTTACTACTTTAAAATAACCTTAGTAAACTAGTAGCTAAGACTTTAAGCTATAGCTCTTATAGCCCTCTCTAAAAAATATTAATAAGTAATATAAATAAGTATAATATTAGTAAGTTCTAGGTCTTTATACTAAATAGCTCTCTATTAAAGCTATTAAATAGTAGTAATTAATACTATAACCTAGGAAGGGTTATTATCCTTAATATAAGATCTTATAACTAGGTTCTCAAGGTCCTTATTAGGATCTCAAAAAGACTTTAGGTTTATAAATCCGAACTAATATAAAAGTTTCTCCTTAGCTTCCTTCTAGGTCTTAGCTTTACTAATATAAGATTTTACTATATCTTAATAGTCGCTAGAGCTATATATATAGACCTCGTTCTTTATATCTTTATTAGTCTTATAATAAAGCTTTAAAAAGCTCTTATAATTAGTAATAAAGTTAGAGATATTAGTACTAATAAACTTAGGCGCTCTAGTTAAATAGGGAGTTATTACTATAATAATAGGACGTCTTATAAGGAGATTAAGAAGGGCTATAATATCCTAATTAGTATAACTTCCTTTAGGGGAATATAGAGTACTTAAGGGCGTTACTCCTATCCTAGAAGTAGGATTTATAGACCTATCTATATTATTATTAAAAGCTAGATACCTTATAGCATAAGGTTATATCTCGCTAAATAAAGCTCCTATAAATCTCTCCTTAGGCTATTTCCCCTTATTAGAAGAGGATCTAGTATCTAAGTTAGCTAAGGAAGAAGAAGATATAATACTTATAGGTCTATAAATATTAAAGTTAATATTATATAGTTAAAGTAATAGAGTATTATAGTTAATAAAGTGAAGTTATTATAATATATTCTCAATAGAAAGATCAAATAAGTAGTTATACCTTTCTTTAAATAAAAAACGAAAAGGAATTAAACTAAATAACTAAATAAATATAGGAAAGGTCTAGTAACCTCGATCTTACTACTCTAGGCTATTGTAGATCTACTTTAAGTCTTATTACTTAATATAGAAGGGTTTTCCTAATAACGCTCTTATCTTAGAAGAATTCGTAGCTTCTTTATATTAGTATTTCTCTAAAGTTAGCACGTCGCTCTTAGTACTTAGGGCTATAATAGTAAGGGGTTTATTAGTCTCTAGTTACTAATCTAGTTAATCTCATTATACTTATTAGCTTAGTAAGACTACTAATCTCTATATTAGTATTATATATAGCTATCTTAGCTAAATTAGCTATAACTTGCTAGTTAAATAATAGTAGTTATAATAATATATAAGGGGGTAAGGAAAGGAATATACTCGCTAGAACCTACTAATAGCATAAAAGAAAAGGAGAAAGGGAGGATTTCAGGGTCTATATCGTTCCTACCTTAATTCCATGAGAAAGCATAGCTATTACTATTCCCTTAGAACTAAGGTAGGTTTGCGAATATCTTCCTCTCTTCAAACTACGTTTTTATTATTATTTATATCGTTATTCTTTATTACTTATAAATTTCTTAAGTTATCGTTATATTTAAAGTGGATTAATTATATATATATATATATATATATTAATAGCGGGGACGTATAGATATAGCGAAGGTACCTAACTCTCTAAGAAGCTTATAAAGGCTATTAAAAAGAGTAAAAGAATCTACCTCTAGGTACTATTAGAAAGGGCTAGAACTAATAGGAACTAGAAAGATAATAAATAATATAGCTCTACTTATAAATAGGTAAGAATATTAAGAGTAGGCCTAAAAGATATATAGAATAATTTATAGATCTAATTAAAAGAGATTATCTAAATTAGGCGCGGAATTACTAAGAAAATACTAAAAAAACGAGGTATAGGATTATTAAGGTACTAATTATAATAATATATCTATGCTCTCTTTAAGTCTCCTACGCTCCTCTCTTCTATACTCTACTCTATAGTCTTCCTATAACGGGTCCGTGCGCTAAGGGAGTTTTCCGAAAGTTGCGCAGCCAAGTCTATCTTATCCCATCCTAGTAACTAGTTACTTATTAATTATAAAAGCTTAGTAATACTAAGTAGCGTTAGGGAGCAGGCTAATAAGAGCCTCTCGCTATAATTAAAAGCCTAGACTACTAAGCTTACTACTTTTGAGGTATATTAAAGATATTTATAATCCTAATAGATTACTAAGCGCTAAAGGGAGTTATTAGTATATTAGCGCGAGACCTTTAGAGAAAGCTTATTAGATAGGTATATAAACTCTTAGCGTTTAACTTTAACCTAGAGTATAGATTAGGGGTTATAAACCTAGTGAATAAGCTATTTAGGAGGCTAGACTATATAGAGGAGAAGGTGAAATATAACGATATACTCCTAACCCTAGCGAGGAAGCTAGGGTTTATTAATAACCTACTAGTAGACCTCTAGATAAGTATTACTACTTTATAAGGTGTTGAGAAACGTCCTATAGGGCTATATTTATAGTTACAAAGAGCTTGTTCTATTATAACGAGAGTAGCTATAACGTGGTTGCTTATAACTATAGACGGAGGAATAACTCCTAGAAAATGGTCGCTCTTGAGCTAACGTTAGTTATATATTACGTTAGGAATAAGTAATACTAAAGGTATTTTTATATACCCCCCTAGATATAGTAGTAGCTAGAAAAGCGCCTAACCGCGCGGTATCCCTTAAAATACCTGAATATAAAGCAATATATCTATATATAACCTATTAATAAGCCTATTTATAAAAGAGATAATAAAATAAAGTCGTTTATATTAGGTATAGGTAAAGCGTAAATAGTCGTAGTTTTCTACCTTTATGACTATTGCTATTATTATTATAATACCTTTTATTTACTAACTCTTATTAATAGTAATAGAATCTATTATCTCTTATTAGCTTAGGTAATATAGCTGCTATTATATTAATTTTAAATAAAATAACCTAGCTACCTTCCTACCTTCTTAACTCTTCCCTATATATAATATAATAACTATATATATACCTAACTTTAGTTCTAATAATAACCTTATTACGCGCGCGGGCATATAACTATATTATGCGATAATCTTAAAGCTATTATAATATACTAATATATTTATAAATCTCTCAAAAAGAAGACTAGCTAGGCTATAGCCCTCGAGAAGGCGCGCGCTACTAAAAGTAAGAATAAAGCTAGGGGTAGAGGGGCGCGCCCTCCTCCCCTAGAAAGTAATAGTAAGGTTATATATATATCGTTCCTTCCTATTATTAATATATAGTATATTAATATATTATATAATAAGGAGAAGGAAGAAGTAGAAATAACTTATAGAGGGTATCTCTAAGGGTAAGGGTTTATAGCTTAAGAGGCCCTAGGGTTACCCTCTTAAGTAGTCTAAGAGGATAGCTCCTAGTAAGTTATAATCCTTTTATTATTATAACTATACTCTAGAATATTACTAACCTTATTATTATTATAATCCCTAAAGAGATAGATAAAGAGGAGGGTATTAATAAGGGTAGTTTAGAGCCCCCTCTTAGCTCTCCTCCCCCTAGTAGAGGTATAGAAGTAGAGTAAGTACCCCTATTTAGTAAGTACTACTTTTAGTATATTTTAAGCAAGCTCTTAGGCTTATTAAATAGAAGGTACTCGCTTAGTATAGCAAGTAAGTATAACTACTATTATAAAAGTAAGATATCTTATTAATAAATAAGCACCCTTATTACTATTATAGCTTACTAATATACTAAAGCTAAGACTTTAAATAACCTAGTAGTTAGAAAGGTAAGGTTCTATATATACTTCGTTTCTATAACTATCTTCTAATATAACCTATAGACCCTCGCTCGTTAGAGAGCTACGCTCTATAAGGCTATTACTACTTAGAAGGAGGAGATTATAATTATAATAAAGGGTAGTAATAATAAGGGTTTAGGCAGGGGTCCTAAGGTAATAGACAGTTCTAGTATATATAGCGTTATTACTCTATCTCCCGCCCTAGTTCTATTTAGAACCCTAGTAGTTAGCACGAGTATACCCGCACCTTATCTACCTCCTAGTAATATAGCTACTATAGTATACTATATAGTTAATAGTCTTATTAGTACGTATTTACTAGAGGTATTACTACCCTTATATAATATCCTAATAGATTAGTACGAGTAAATCCTCTAAGGTTAGGTAGTAGAGACTTAGTATTTTAAAGCAGCCCTTTAGGGTGTATTATATTCTCTTTACTCCTATAGGAGCGACTTTAACCTCCCTAGCTAGTAAACTATAAATTAATTAAAAACTAAGCGCTACTAGCCCTCTTATACTTATTTAGAGCGTTCCTTATTTATTATAATTATTCTCTATATATCTTTTAGATTAAGGAGTAAATAGAAATATTTAAATTTCTTATAGTTAAGAACCTTTATAAAACTATTAGCTAGTATATTATTTATTAGTATATATACTATACTAAATAATCCTCTAGTATACTCTTATTATAGCTATATATTCTAAATATTAATATACTATAGCTTAGTTAAGATCTATTCCTTTTCGCCTACTATAAGACGAATTATTCATTAGTTATTATAATAAATCTTCTAGATATTACTACGTTTCAGAGCGATATCCCTATATAGCTTCTAAAGGGCGATTATCTCCTTAGTAGTATATTCGAGGCTTAGAAGCTCTGCTTCTATTATTAATATTATAACTATAGCTTATTAAGTAGCCTTTTACTAAATTAGTCCTCTAAAGAGCGAGATTATATACCCTTAAGATAACCTTTATATCTCTTTATTATCTATAAATAAAGCGTTGCTTATAATTAATAATACCTATCTACCCCCTAAGTTACTTTAGCGTATCGCGAGGTAATAAGTATAATATAGGTACTATATAACCTAGTTAGTAGTAATATAGTAATAAGGAGCGGGGTTCGTTAGGAATCTTAAGAGTAGGGAATATATAAAAGTAATATTAAGTTAGATTATAATAATAATATAAAGTATAGAGCTAATCTTCTCTTAGAAACTCTTTATTTATAATAGTATTACTACTACTTTACTCTTTAGGAGTACTAAGTTTAGAAGGGGGGTTACTAGCGCTCTTAAGTCGAGTAAATCGAACTTCTTTATAACCCGCTCGATATATTAGTTATAAGAAAGGTATATCTTTTATATAGCTTAGTTATAATTAACCCTAATTCTAAGATAGTATTTAACTAGGCCTTATTCTTTTAACTTATATACTTCCTTTACGCTAGTAATTACCCTTTATACTACTTCTTCGTAGTTCTTATAAAATAAGACGAGGAAGTTATCTATATAGAAGATAATAAGGACCCTCTTCTTAGTTAACTAGAAGAGATATAGGTCTTTATTTATAAGTATAAGGCCTAGATACTAAAGGGTTAAAAAGAACTCCTTATACTTGAGTAGTAGTATATCCCTTAGCCTATAGAGCGTATAGCGTAATTTAATATACTTTCTAGGCTACTTAAAGCTATCTAGTAACTCATAAATAATTAGGTTTTTATTTAGGTTTTAAGAGGCGTTTAGGAATATATTAATAACGTCAAATTATTTAACTTCGAGGTTAAATTATATATTAATTACTATTACTACCCTAAAGGTATAAGTAGCGAGGGTCGCTATATAAGTCTATTTAAGGGGCGACTTCTCTTACTAATTACCTCGAATATAGATCCTTACTTTATACTAGTTAAGGATATTATCCTTATTAAACTTATAGGTAAATACCTACTTTAAAGGGATTAGTCTCTTTATTATTATCTCTTAATTAATTACGCGCTATATATCTATTTATTATAATTTCTATTTATAATAATTTACCTATCTTAACCTTAGCGATAATTTATTAATAGCTAGCGCGTAGTCTCTCACTTTAAGAGTAGTACTTTGTTAGGAGTATTGATAGAGGCCTCGAGAACAAGGACGCTATTATTAAGTTTAATAAGAAATATAATATAAAGACGAAAGTAATATCTACATATAACCTAAGGGCTAATAGAATAATTAAGTATAGTTATTAACTAATTACTTTCATATTATTAATATAAACTAGAGGAGAGAGAGATATTAACCCTTAGCTATACCTTCTTATGACCCTATTTATAAATTAATTAAGTACTTATATTTTAACTAGCTTTAGCTCTTTTTATTTTTTATATAGGTTTAAGCTTATTATACTGGCCTCTGGCCACTGCATAGTGATTTTACCTGCTCAAGTGCCACAGACCTTCTAACTCCGCGCCTCCTGATAATACATAGCCTTCGGTTATATAATTATAATTACTAACTACCTTTCCTAACTATAGCTATACTTATATATACCCTACTAGATAGCCTCACGATCTTTAACTTTATATCAATAATAACGTGGTTTTTAATTATTTAAACTACGAAACTATCGACTTTTCCTCTCGCGCACCCCCCGCGCCGCCGTTAAATACCGCCTCCATCACCGCTTCGTCCGCCAGAAGTCGTTACTAAGGGCGTGCCTCGCTCGGGCTTAGCGTATTTATATGCGGGGTCTGGTGCTAATATAGTTAAGGGATAAGGATAAGGAAGAGGGAGAGGCATAAGGCCCTGCTTATAGCAGCAGAGCTTCTTATACTTCTAGCTATAAGAACCTCTTAGGAAAGACCTCTTTAGTTAAGGAGTTACCTCTTATATAATAGCGTTTACCTTACTAGAAGGTTAACCTTTTAAGTTAAGGAGTTATCTTATATAGTAGCTTTTATAGCACCTTATTAGAAGGTTTAGCGAGGGTATTACTACGAGAGCCTTAGTAGCCTATTTAGCTCTAATATAATTAGCCCTAGTGCGGCGCGCGTCCGACTTTATATAAGGGTTTGCTTATAAGTAGTAGGAACATATAGGGTTCTTATATTATTTTCCTTAATTAGTAGAGGGTATAAGTTAAAATACCTATATAGTATTTCCCGAATTATACCTATAAACTAGGTGAATTTGTTATAGTCTTTTTGCGAAGGGGCTGCAGCGTAATTCCGAGCTCAAGCTTATTATACTTATTAAAGCCCTAATAACTACCTAGAGGGTTCTTAATAGGGATTTAGTAATAATAAAGGAGGAGGAGGTTTAAATATATCTATATATTACGGGCTACGCCCGGGTTAAGCCTACCTAGGCTTCTGCCTAGGTTCACCGCCTTAGGGAGCTACCTAGGGCCTACCTAGGGCTTACTTAGTTATTCCCTATAGACTAGTGAAATCTCTACTAGAGAGGAAAACTTCCTCTTTTTCTCTTTAGCTTAAATAAATAATATTATAGCGACTTTCTATTAAATAAACTTAGGTCTAACCCCTTATATATTTAAGCTTTTTATTATAATAATAATAATAAGTTAAGCGCTACTCCCTATTAGTTAGTAAAATAGTTAATAATAATATAGCTAAAACTCGAGATAAGCTATTATAAGCTAATTTAGTAGTAGTAATAGAGTCCCTCTAGTATTAGTTATAGGAGGTTAAGTAGGGGAATAGCTAATAAATAGCTATATAGACCCTTATAAGTATTACTAGTAAGGTATTAGTAATACCTAGTATAATATACTAGAAGTTACTACCCCTACCCCTAAAGTTTTTAGGTAAGTAGAAGGAATATACTACCTAGGTATAATAAATAAAGCATAAGATTACTATAGATAGGGCGTTCTATACTATAGATATAGAGGTATAATACCTTATTAACTCCTACTTAGATACTATACCCTAGTAGGTAGTCTCTACTTCCTATAGACCTAGGGGGGTAAGGGGAAAATATAACCCTAAGGATTTTATAGCTTACTTAAACTAGATATATAAGGACTTAAATATCTAGTTATAAGCTATAGCTTAAGTATAGACCCTCTAGTAGAAAGAGAATAAGTCCCTAGTAACCTTTTTACTAAGCTTTAAGTAGATATTAGCTAACATAAGTAGTATAAACTAGCTTAGTTAACTTATTATACTTATAGAGCTAGAGGTTATATTACTTAGTACTACCCTAATAAGGAGAACTAGCTACCTAGGGTTATAAAAGGAAAAGCTTTAAAAGAAGAATTAATATATTATTGGGTTTTTAATAACTACTAAGTAATAACTAACTCCTTAGAAGAAGATAAGGAGTTAGGAAAAAACTAACTCTAGAGCGAAATTAGGCTCTAGAGCTTACTAAAGAGGAGATATTAAGTTAAGAAGAATATAAATAGGAATAACTAGCTAATAATAAGCTTATTATTACTTACGTTAGAGTTAATAGAAAATATCTAGCTTATACCTTAGTAAATATTAGGAGTAATACTTATATAATAATTAACTTTTCCTTAGTATAATACCTTCGCTTTTTATATATTAAGAAAAGATACTAACTTATAAAGAGGTATATACTTAGTAAATTATTACTAGGTAACGCGCTAGGTATAATAATATTTAACCTAGAAACGAGTAGTTATATCTAGTATATCTTTATATATATAGTTAATAGCTTAGACCCTAATATCCTCTTAGGGCGCCCTTAAATAAAATAGAACTAGGTTATTTATAATACTATAGCTTACTAAGTATATTATAGGAGGGGATAAGTTAGGCTATATCTAAAAGACTAAGAAGAAACGCCCCTTATAAAGGAAATAAGAGCTATAAGGTTTCTTAATATATCCTCGTTCTTATTAATCTACTAATACTTAATAAGATAATAAGGTAAGTATTAGGAGGGTATTATAGAGGTATTAGTATAGGCTATTAGCTTAGCTAATATTAAAGAAGCCTTAAACCTAAAACTAAAGGAGGATTAATAATACTATCTATTAAGCTAGGTCTTAAGGGAGTTTCCTAACCTCTTTAATTTTAATAAAGCTTACTTATTACCCCTTAAGTAACTAGGGGTAGACTATTAAATTAACCTCATACTAGGACTAGATAGAAGGGAGCTACTACTCCCCTAGGGCCCCCTCTATAATATATTAAGAGAAGAGCTATTAATACTAAAAAGGACCTTATAAAACCTCCTAGATAAGGGGTTTATTAAGGCTAGTAGCTTACTTACTAGGGTATTAATACTCTTTATAAGCAAGCTAGGTAGAGAGATTTATTTCTATATTAATTATAGGGCCCTTAATATAATTACTAAGAAAGATCGCTACCCCCTCTTATTAATCTTTAAGATATTAGATTAAATAAGTATAGCTAAGTAATATATTAAGCTAGATATAATAATAGCCTTATATAAGTTAAAAGTAGTAGAGGAGTATTAAGAGAGAATTATATTCTATACTTAGTATAAGTTATTTAAATAAGTAGTTTATTTATTTAGTCTAACTAGTACCCCTACTAGCTTCTAGTAATATATTAATAATACCCTATAAGACTTTCTTAATAACTTCGTTACTACTTATAAGATAATATATTAATTTACTTTAATAAAATAAGGGAAGACTATAAGAAGAAGGTCTAGGAAGTCCTCTAGAGGCTAGCGGATATAGGCCTAAACCTCGACTTTATAAGGTATAAGTTCTTAGTTAAGAGGGTTAAGTATATAGGGTTGATTATAATAATAGGAGAGGGTTTTTCTTATAACCCTAAGAAACTCTAGGCGATTACTAAGTAGTTACCCCCTATCTCTCTAAAGGGGGTCTAGAGCTTCCTAAGGTTTATAAACTATTATAATATATTTAAACTAGAATATAGGGATATTATTAGACTAGTTATACTACTTACTAGGAAGAATATAATATTCTAATAGGGAGATAACTAAGAATAAGCCTTCTTATAGCTTAAATAGCTTTTTAATATCTAGCTAGTACTCTATTAGTTTAATCTAGAAGATAAGACTATTATTAAAACTAACTATTTAGGATTTATACTAGAAGGGGTATTCTTATAAGTCGACTTAGAAAGTACTTAGTATCTTATAGCGTTCTACTTATAGAAGCTCTTACTTATAGAGTATAACTACTTTATTTATAAAAAGAAGCTCCTAGTAATCCTATCTTATTTATAGATATAGGGGGTAGAGCTATATAATATAACTACCTTAAAGGTATTAACTAACTACTAGGAGCTTAAATATTTTATAAAGAAGTAGCGCCTTATAGAGCGCTAGAGCTAGTAAGTAGAGGAGCTATCTTAGTATAACTTTATTATTAAATACTACCCTAATAAGGAAGTAGTAGCCCTTAATACCCTCTCTTAGAGAGAATAAGATATACTATAAGGATAGGATAATAAGTAGAAGTAGGGGAGGGTCTCATAGCTAATACTAGACTACGCCTACCCCTATAGAGACCCTATAGCTAGCCCCCTAGTAAGGAGAAGTTAGAAGGGCTATACTAATATCCTAGATACTATAGTCTTTAATAATAGCCCTAAACTATAAGTATTATAGCTAGAAACTATAAAAAAGGATATAATATATAAAGCTATATACTATATAGTTTCTTACTAGCTTTAGAGCTTCCTATTAAATATAAAGGCTAAGGTTTAAATTAGTAAGTATAATATTAATAGTTAGAGGAGGCTAATATTTAGGGGGAAGCTATAGGTACCTAGCGGGGAGGATATTAATAACTTACTAAGGGAGCTCTATATAAAGATTATTTAGTAGACCTATAACTTAAGTATAACTACCTACCTAGGCTATAATAGCACGCTAGAAATAATAAGCTAGTAGTTCTATTACCTAGGATAATTATAAATAATATAGAGATTTATAAGGAATTATAATATCTATAGAGGGATATATATATAGAGGTAAGCTAAGAGGGGCTTCTTAAAGACCCTACTAGTACCTACCTAGTTATACTTAGACCTCTTGAGTTCGGAATTACGCTGCAGCCCCTTTATAAAAAGACTATAATAAATTCACCTAGTTCGTAAGTATAATTCGGGAAAGACTATATAGGTATTTTAACCTATACCCTCTACTAGTTAAGGAAAATAATATAGGAACCCTATACGTTCTTATTACTTATAAGTAAACCCTCTAAATATTATAAAGTCGGATACGCACCGCACTAGGGCTAATTATATTAGAGCTAAACGGGCTACTAAGGCTCTTATAGCCTAGAAACGCCCTCGCTAAACCTTTTAGTAAGGTAAAAGCTACTATATAAGATAACTCCTTAACCTAAAAGGTTAACCTTCTAGTAAGGTACTGCGAATATTACTATATAAGAGGTAACTCCTTAACTAAAGAGGTCTTTCCTAAGAGGTTCTTATAGCTAGAAATATAAGAAGCTCTACTATAAGCAGGGCCTTATACCTCTCCCTCTTCTTTATCCTTATCTAACTTATAATAAATCCTTAATTATATTAATACTAGACCCTATATATAAATATACTAAGCCTAAGCGAAGCACGCCCTTTAGTATAAATAATATAGAGGGGGTTACTAGAGAGTTTAGCCTTAATATAATTAATAAAACCTGCTCCTTTATTAACTACTCCGCTATATATAGAGAGCGTATTATTAATATAGCCCTTAAGAGGGCTTACTTTAATACCCCTATAGGGGACTCTATAAGGCGTAATAATATTAGAGCTAAGTAAGTAAACTTAGTAGAAGAAGTTTAGCGGGTTATTATATACCCTATAGAGTAGCCTTTCTTCGAGCAGGTCCTCTATATTACTAAGATAGAGGTAGCCTAAGCAGCCTAGGCCTATTAGGGCTTAAACGTTAGTAAGTATAGCTTATGCTAAATAGAGAGAGCGTTACTAATAATAGTATAGTAAAGATAGTAACGACTTCTAGCGGACGAAGTAGTAATAGAGGCGGTATTTAATAGCAGCGCGGGTAGTGCGCGAGAGGAAAAGTTAATAGTTTTATAGTTTAAATAATTAAAAACTACGTTATTATTAATATAAAGTTAAAGATCGTGAGGCTATAGGTATATATAAGTGCGGCTATAGTTAGGAAAGGATTACGTAACTAAAGGCTATGTATTATTAGGAGGCGCGGAGTTAGAAGGTCTATTGCACTTAAGCAGGTAAAATCACTATGCAGTGGCCAGAGGCCTACTTAGACCTCTTAATAGACTTTATTATAGATTTATTACTTATAAAGGATAATACTAGCTAATACTTATAGGTTATAGTAAATAGGCTAGGTAAGTTAATAATATTAAAAGAGATAGGTATTATAGAGGTAGAAGCTTATACTTACTAATTCCTTACCTCTTACTTCTAGTTCTATAGGTTCCTAAGTAGTATTATTAGTAATTAAGGGTTTAATTAGTTAAGCTACTTCTAGGCTAAATTCTACTACCTTATTAATACAAGGAGGCTATTAAATACTACGTACTACTTATAGACTAATAGTAATACTAAGAGGTAGAACTAGGAGATATAAGCTATTTTATAGGTATTTATAACCTAAGTATAAGATAACTAGGGGTAGCTCCTACTTACTACTTAGCTAATACTTTATAATAGGGTTAGTAGTATAACTAGGCTCTTACTATTCTTTTTAGAATATAAGTATTATATTAACTCTATACCTATAGTAGAGGATATAGTAAAGGAGACCCCCTCTAGCGATATAGTAGCTACCTTCCTAGTAATAAGATTATAAGAGGTAATAGACTTTATCTAAATAAGTATTATAACTACTTAGTAATATAGCGAGGAGAACGCGAATTAGTATAGGAAACCTATAGGGGAGTACTAAGTAGGTAATAAGGTTTAGCTTTTAATAGCTAACTATAAGAGCCCTAGGCTTAGTAAGAAGCTATTATAGTTATATTATAAGTATATTATAGTAGGAGTCCTAAGCCTATATATCGTTAAGTTAGATATACCTAGTAATATCTACCTAAGGTTCTATATAGACCTCCTCTAGAGGGTACTAGAGGACCCCTTGCTTATATAGATAAGGATAGACCCCTAGCTACTACTAATTATAGCTAATAATAGCGAATTTAAATAGTATATAGAGGAGGTATATATAATATAATAAAAAGTAGTTAGGCGAGGGTAGAGGCGCGAGGTCCTAGTTAAGTAGGAAGGGTATATAGAGCTTACCTAGGAGCCTATAGAAGCTATTATAAAGACTATTATAATAAATAGGTATAAAGCCCTATATAAGCTAGTTATAAATAATAATAGCAACCTAGCCTATATCTAGGGGAGGACTAGCTAGGAAGGGGGATAGTATTATAAGCTACGCTTAGGTTAAGCCTACCTAGGCTTCTACCTAGGTTTATTACCTTAAGGAGCTACCTAAGGCTTACTTAGGGCTTACTTAGTTATTCCCTATAAACTAGTAAAATCTCTACTAGAGAGGAAAACTTCTCCTTTTCCTCTTTAGCATAAATAAATAGTATTATAGTAACCTCTTATTAAATAAACTCAGGTCTAACCCCTTATAATTAGATAAGGAGGAGAGGAATTAGGAGATACTTACTTAGTTAGGGGGGAGTATTATTAATAGTTTTATATCTATATCTTCTATAAGGATATTCTTTCGCTACTAATTAAGGCGGGTCTATACTACTTAGTTAGTAGTAGTTAACTATATAAGGGTTAACTAGGTCTATCTGCGATCCGCTATAAGTATAATAATAATATAATCGCGGAGTTTCTAAATATATAGTATTAATAATAATAACATAGTATTATTCTAATTAGTAGCTCTAGTATTTAGTATAGAAGTAAGGGCATAGATAGGGATCTTAATCCTTATAAAGTAGAAACGTTTACCCTTTACTTTATAGTAATATAAGATCTGAAGTTCTCTAGGGAGAGTAAGTAATTCAATAATAATAAGAAGAGTATATATACCGCCTAGTTCTAAGCCTATTCTAGTAAGTATAGATAGAAGGTATCCTATAATAAGTTTATTAGTTCCTAGTAAGTATATAAGTTTTAGAGATTCTAGGGATATATCTTAGGCTTCTAATATAACTCGTTATATATCTAGTAAGAGCATACTAATCTTAGAGATATTAGCTATAATGTACTTCTAACGTTTCTTATTAATAGTATCGACTAGAAGTTTATTAATTCTATTAGCGACGTTTAGTGCCTCTAGTAGGGCTGTGAATTTAGGAATCTTTCCTTAATAGTAATTCGTATTAATATAGATATAGGGGGGCAATTCCTTATTATAGCTAGTCTTACCCTCCTAGGGGTTAATAGGATCTATATTATTATTATATAATATCCTTAGTATTAGGATCCTAGTTAGCGGAATTTCCCTATCTATAATCGACTTATTATATATTATTATTCTAAGTATCTAGTATAGTTACCTAACTATCCTCGACTTAGGGGACATTCTAGTTACTAGTATCTTATACTGCCCTTTAGGAGGTAGAGTCTTATAAGTATTATCTATAGTAGCGTATTAAACCTCTATGCTCTTATTAGTTATAGCAGGTTATATAGTATTATTAATATAGATAAGGGGGCTATAGTATTCAAATAGGTTTAGGGGGTCCGCAGCGATTATTAACTATAATTATTAGTATTTAGCTATAGATAGATACCTATCTAGGGAAGGTTATTAAGTATAGTCTATAGACTTTTGCTAGAGAAATTTATCTAGGTCGCGTTAAAGCTAATTAGTAATAATTAGCTAGTAAATAGTAAAAGTATTAGAGGGGTTTTAGTAATAGGAAGATAGGGGAATTTTAGGCTCATAAGTCTAGTAATATAAAGCATTACTACTAGAAGCTATAGGCTATTTGGAGTCTATTATAATATGTATTATTAAAGGCTAACGATATTAGAATTCTAAAGAAGTATTACTAGGGCTTTTCATTAAAGTTAAGAGCATTTATAGTTATTAATAATACTGATAAATTAGGAGGAATAATAATACAGGAAGGGTTAAAGACTTTTTTATTAATCGGGGGTATTTTAAAAAAAAGTTATAAGTAAAGAGGAAAAATAAAGGTAATTAATAATAGAAGGAAGGTATAAAAGCAGGAGGTTTATAAAAGTAGGTCTATAATAGTCGATTTAATAGAGAAAGGAGGTAAAGGTTTTTAGTAATTAACGAGGTAAAGATCTAATCCTAATCGTCTATAGCTAATAAGTTAGAGCGGAGAATATATATTATATAAGATTTAAGAGGAAATAGTACTTATATAGATATAAACTCCTAATAGAAAGGTACTTTATCCCGCTATATCTATACCTTATATAAATAACGCTCTATTACGCACTACGATTTATAGTATTTATATACTAGGTTAGGTATATCTTATTTAATAACGCTAGCGAGGTGCTAAGTAGGTTCGGGGTAGCCTAGCTATTTAATATAATAATAAAGTCTACTATTATATATCTTATAGTTAAGGATTTTCTTAATAATAAATTTCTCTTTATTACCTTATTATAAGGGACCTAATAGTTTACTTATTTAGTTAAAAAGGTCTTTCTAGACTAGCTCAAGGTAATTAATAGATATTTCAGGGTACTATTTAAGCTATAATAATAAGTAGATATAGTATCTCAATAGGCTAATAACCTTATTAATCTTAAATAGTCCCTCGTAAGTATATAAGAATTTAATCTAGCTATTAAGATAGTATCCTAGAAGTCCTTTCTTTAAAAGTTTGATATAAACTATATTACTTACTACTAATTATAGGGGTAGATAGTAATTATTAATATAGTAGGTCTTTATCTTTATTAGGGATATCTAGCAAGCTTCCTATACTTCTTAGCGAATTCTATATTATTAGGATCTAGAATCTATAGATATTTAGCTTATTAAGGAGAGGAAGGACTTAGCTATTTTACTAAAAAGGACTTTATAGGGGATATATCTTATAGTTACTAAGATTAATATATTTAGATAGGCTAATATATAGGGTAAGATATCTTCCTAGTTAGAGTAGTTAAGCTAGGAACTAATTAAAGCTTAATATATATAGATAATTATCTAAATAGTTCCTTTAATCTATCTATTAGCTTAGTAATAATATACTATAGAGACTTTAAGCTAGATATTAGTAGTAGTATATAAGGATATCCATAAGGCTAAGACTAGCTTAGGGTTAATATTAGAGATAAAGATATTAGGTAAGCCCTAGTTAGGGTAGATATTATAGATATATAAAGTAGCCTACTATTCTATAGTCTAATCTATATAAATAATAAGTCCTCTTATAAACTTAGAGGTCTTATCTATAAGGAAGAGTATAGCGTTATAGCCTTACTTTAATATAAGCAGAGCTATAATAAAGTTAAGATAGATAGTAGAGAGAGGTATATAGGGTACTTTAATAGAGATAAGATTACTATAGGAGGTATTTTAGTCTAGTTTCGCTTTATAGCATTCTAGGTAGTAAATAATATATAATTATAGTTCTTAATATATACCCTAGAAAAAGCAGCTCTATTATAGGAAATTATATACTTATCCCACGCTAATATATACTCTATTATTATAAGTAGCTTTATAGATATTAGGTATAACTACTCGTAATATATAAAGGTAGAGATTATCCTTATCTTAGAGGTAGAGAAGTTTTTAATTATTAAGTAAGAAGCTATATAGGTAATATTAATTAGTCCGGATTATATTATTATAGATTTAGCAAAAGGTAGGGTCTATTAGTAATACTTAGAGGATCCTAGAGCGAAATTCATTAGTTATTATTAATTCTATAGTAATTATATCTATTTTAGTAGTATTAGGGAGGGCTCGTTCTATGTTATTAGTCTACTAATTATCCTAGAGCTATTATCGCTAAGCGCCTTAGTATATTATAATCTAAACTTTATATAAGAGTTATATCTTATTAGATAGCTATATAGGTTTACTTAGTCTAGTTAGGCGTTTAGCTTTATTTACTTTAGGAGGCTCTACCTTATTATTAGCTTTATCTTTATTATTAGTAAGTAATATATAGGGTAATAGATTAGAAATTAGTAGTCTTAATAGAGCGTTAGCGCTAATATACTTATAGCTAGGACGATATTGAATTATAATACGGTCTATTTATTTAGTGAGTATAAGCTTCTAATTAACTAGCTAATAATAACCTTTTAGCTTACCTAAACTAATTATCTAGAATATATCTCTAACTACTATATAATCTAAAAGCATATAAATCGTGCTATTATTAAGGTAGTACTCTAGCTTATATAGCAACTAGACTAGGGCGAGGGTCTTAATTTCTATAACGATATAGTTTACCTTAGCCTAGAATAATATATATAATAATAAGAAGATAGGCTGCATTTTACTATTAGGCTATTCTTAGTATAAGGCTATACCGAGTCCCTTATAACTACTATTAATATAAAGGATAAATAGCTTAGAGTAATCTAGGAAGGCGCGATCTGCTATATTAGCTAGTTTACGCTTAATACGGTCCTATGCTTTAGTAGTATTACTCTATATATATTAATATTAGTTATTCTCCTAATAATATTATACTTTCTTTGCTTTAGATATATTATTTATAATTAGAAGTAAAGGGGTTAGCTAATATTATATAGCAAAGGCGTCGTATTATAGGTTTTAGGAGATAAATCGTGGAATCCTATTATCTTAATCTTTATTAGTAGATTAATAATTTATATATACTTAAAGATAAATTTATAATAATAGCCTATAACGCCTAAGCTACTCTCTAGATCTTATAAGTTAGTTAGTATTGGGAGCGCTAAAATAGCTTCTATCTTCTAATAAGTAGTACTTAATCTTACGTAAGAGACCTAATATCTAAATACTTCTAGCTCTAGCTAGGTAAAGTAGTATTTAAATAGGGAGAGGTAATAACTAGATCTTAAAAGGAGTATTAGTAAGAGATATAAGTATATTAAGTAGTCTTCTTTTATTTATAAGTAGATAATAATATTATTAATATATATAAGTATAAACTACTAGAGGTAGGGTCTAAAGAGGTATTCTATATAATATTAGAAAAAGGCTAGGGATAAAGTAAAGCTTATTATAGTAATAGTAAAACGTTTATAGCTATAATAAGGAGTAATAAATACTATTTTCTATTTATCCTTAGGTATAATTAGTTAGTTAAAGAATCCTTTAGTAATATTAACTATTTAAAAGATATTACTACTAGATAAGGAGTTAAGGATCTTATCCTATTAGGGTAGTAAATAGGTATCAAATTTTATCTTAGTATTAACTTAATAAAGGTTAACTATAACGCGGGGTTTATTATTTTACTATATAACGAACGCTAGAGTAGCTACTAGGTAAGGTTCCCCTAAGGGTACCTTTTTAATAATATTAGCTTCTAATAAGGGATCTAGAATAGTATTTATCTCTATTTTATTATATTAGGATAAGAAGTATAGGCGTTAGTAAAGGTTAGTAATATCTATATTATCCTTGAATAGGATAGGTATATTAATACTATTATTAAACCTACCCACGCCTAGAGCAAATAGTAAGTAGAACTTATTAATAAGTTATTAAACTTAGTATTTATAATCCTAGCCCTAATAGTTTAATATATCTATAGCGACGTCGAGCGGGTTAATACTATAGCTTTATAGTATATAAAATAGATACCTATTAGGATACTTTAGGTCGAGAGGTTCGTTTTCTAGGCTATCTAGGCCTAGTAAATCTATTAAAGGAACAGCTCAAGATATAACAATAACGAAGGTATCTACTGAAGAGTTAATATTAATATATTATGATAAACCTAGGCATTATCCTTTATAGATTATTATTAGTATAGACCTAAAGTTTGAGAGAGGAAGAATATAATCTTATCTAGTAGTAATAGTATATAATAGCGATCTATAAAATAGGTACTATAGGTCGGAAAAGGAGCAGAGTTATAGAGCATAGCCGTGAGGTATAACTAATAGGGCTTAGTATCGAATTAGTATATTAAAGCTATAACCTAGAGGAAGAACGCAGTCCTAGTCTATATATACTTATACTCGTTAACGTTATACTAGTTAGTATAGTATAATCGAGGTAATAGGGATAGAGTTACTATTATCTATAACTAGGTAGTTATTCTTATATAGGTTACCCTAACGAATATAAAGGGCGTGTTTATATAAGAAATATCCCTTAAGAATAAAGTTATAAGATATAGAATTAGTGATATATACTAGTTCGTTAACCTTAAGAACGAAACTATCTTATCCTTATAGAATAATAGGAATAATAGCTATAGAGGAAATCAGAGGTCCTCCTTACCTAATACCTCTAAGTTAGAAAGGTTCATAAGGTCTAATATTAATAGCTAGATAATACTTATTCATAAACTTCCATTTACTTAGCAATAGAGCTAAGTAAGTATCTAGTAGAGTAGTATATCTAAGGCCTAATAGGGTATAAATAACTATATTTAGATAGGAGTAAGAGTTAAATTAATAGGATATTCTATTAACTATAAATAAGGTATAGGTCTTAGTATTAGCATAAGAGGGAACTTAGGTTATATATTTAATATCTAATTAATCTAATACCTTATTTATTATAATTAGAACGCTTAATATAATCTATTTATCCTCTACCTATAGAACGCTATTTTCTAGGGAAGATTCTAAATTAGGAATAAAAGAGGGTGAGATAGTATATATCCTATATTATTCCATATCTATCTTAACTATATTTAATAATAGAGGTTTAATATTAATAGATAACGTTAATATAGGTAAAGGAGTTTATATATTATTATTAATAGTAGTATAAGAGTCTAGTATTATAATAGAGAATATTATAGGTAACTTCTAGCTTCATTTAGCCTTAATTCGAGCTATCTTTATAATAAGAATATTTTTATAATCAAGTATTAGCGAGGTGCGCTCAATAATTAGTAGTTACTAAGGGAGTTTAAAGACTCTAAATCTAATAGAGAGTTATAGGAGTTATAGTTATCTTTATAGTAAAGGTCTTAGCGGGGTAATAGGGATCTAGATAACGATTAATTATAAGGACCTTTCGTAGTAATATATACTTTAACGGGTTATAGAAATTAGTCGCTATTAGTTTAGTATCTATAACGTAGAGGATAGTAGGTATTATAGTTATATTAGTAATTATTAGCCTAGTCTCGCTAATTAGTCCGAGCAGGGTCTAAAGGTTATATACCGGTTCGACTAGATTTATCCTTAGGTAGTTTATTTTTATTATAATCGTTCTAAGAGTTTTTAAGCTTATCGCGACATTCCTAACGAGTCTCTTAGTTATCTATATAGTAAGGATAGAAGTTATTATATTCCTAGTTACGAGGTCCCCGATTATATATAGGATACCTATCCCGGTTCTAGTCCTAGTAGCGATCCTAGTTACAATTATTTATACTATTAACTATAGCCCTAGTTCTAAAAGTAGTTATTATAATACTAGGTATAAAAATCCTAGCGATCTCCTTATATATAGTTATCGCGAGTTTAGTATTAGTAATTATCTATAATATCGAGCTGCTTTTAGATTTATTCCTAGAGATTATAGTTTCGCTTCTAACTTATTTATATAGTATATTCTTTAGTGGAGATTTAGGATGTAAGGTCCTAAAGGGTATTATAACTACTAAGATAAATAAGAGCTACTAGGTCTAGATCTATTCCTAGGACGAGGCGCTAATACTAGCTATCTTTATTATATTTGCTAGCTTTATTATATAACCTAATCTTCCTATTAATATATATTTATAATAGAAGTATATATTTATTGGTAAAGGTATACTTTAGCTAATTAGCTTTAATAAGCATAGCTCCGCGATCCTTCTAGAAACGTTCTAATAGTAGTATCTTCTATAGGTTAAGGTTAGAGGTTATCTTAATATATTAGTCATAAGGAAGCGAGTTAAACTATTCGCTACTATCTATTTCCTTTATTAAGATACTATATCTAAGTACGCGAGCGATAATATTAGCTCTATATAGCGCTATGAGGTAGTTAATCTTACTAATGTATAAAGATATAGGTATCTTAGTGCTATTATATATAAATATTTCTAGTTTTAGCTTTTTCTCATTAATATAAGCTTCGCACGTATATAATTACTAGTAATTATAGGAATAACTAAAAAGGCTATCCTTATAAGTATAAGAAGAAGATAAATATCTATTACTATAATAATTAACTAGCTAATATAATAGTCGCGGGGTAGAAGGATAATAAGAAGGGACCTCTAGCTAAATAGGGATTTGCTAAGGGTAGCCTTATATAGGAAGGGGTATTTAAGGAAAGAATTATAAGAAAGTAATAGGCATAGGGTTTAGAAAAGCTTTTACCTATCTAAGCTAATATCTAAAAGCTATAAGTAGCTATCCCTATGAGTTAGTAGTATTAGCGGGCTATTATATATAGGATAATAAGGGTTAAGGGTCGGCTCTCCCCTTACCCTTATAGCATTTAGGGGGCAACGCCTCTAGTTTAGATTATAAGTCTTCCTTAGCTACTTCTAGACCTCTTATAACGTAGTTAATTACCTATAGTAGTCTATCGGGATAAGGAGCTAGGATTACTAAAGAGCTATTATTAAGATTATATTAAGCTAAGTCTTTAATATTTTCTTATTAAGAAGGTAATAGTCTATATAGAGCACTAATAGCTATATTAACTTATTGATCTATAATATACTACTTCTATTATAAGTACTATCTATTATTCTATAAATCTATAAGAATATATAGGATATTAATTTCTAGTAAAAACTAGTATCTAGTAATAAGGAATACTAGGCTAGTAGCTAGTTTAGGAAGGATATATAGCAGGGCTACTACGTAATTAGGTAGGTGTTTCTAGGATATATAGACTAGGTCTTAAACCCGATATAGCGCTATAGTTAAGATTACCTATTATAATATTATTCTTACTTATATATTTAATATATAGTTTAGGAAAGTTAAATAGCGGTTTAGGCTATCAGAGTGGTAGTTTAAAAGTAGTAGTAGGTACTAAGTTATTGGATAATAGAGAAGGGGAGCTAAAAGATTTTAAGTCCTAACTATAGATATCTACTTAAAAGCAGTATATTAATAAAGTTGTAAGGTTATCTAAATATTATCTAATACTTAAAGGGATATCTAATAGTAATAAAAGGGGTAAAATTAAAAGTAATAAGCTAAGATCTTCTAGGTATACTCCTATAATATAAGTAAGTTATTCTTTAATAGTCTTATTTTATATTACTAATAAGGGAGATATAGGAGGTAGTAATAGTTATATAAATATATTTATAACCTTATCGTCTATTAGTAATATAAAAAGTATTAGTAATAGAGATATATATTATAAAGGAGGTTAAGTAATAAGAAGAGAATAAGGTTAGAATAGAGGTTAGAAGAGAAAGGTTAGTAAATCTAATAGGAGTTAGATTAGTAGAATAAGTAACTATTAGTTAGTTAATAGAGCTAACTTAGTAGGAGGTAATTAGATCCTTTTATAAAGGTAGTATACTTATTTAGAAGGTTTAGGAGGGGCTAAGTTAGATTATCCCTCTTTTCTAACTATTAGAAGTAGTTATATAATTAGTTTAGGGGTAATTTCCCTTCTAAGCTACTAACTAGCTAGGTTCTAGCTATCTTATAAAAATAGACTATAAGGGTCTAAATCTAATAACTAGTAAGAGGGTATAGCTACTAATATAGGTTAAGGAGGTATTACTACTACTAATTTAGGATTTAGTATATAATCTAGTATAGGAGTTATATTTAATAGGTTAGAAGTTACTTATAGAGCTAAACTAGAAGTCGTATTCCGCGAGGTAATAGTAACGATTAATAATACTAAAGTAACTATTAATAACGTTGAAGTAATTAGCGCTATAGATATTATACGAGCGTTAAATAAAAAGTTAACTATTATTACGAGGTCCTTAATACTAGCAAGGCCTAGAGAGCCCGCTTTAGTAGTAGTAGTAGTAGCTATAATAGCTACTACTATACCCTTAGATATAAAGCAACCTTAAGTATCTCTTAGCTAATTAGTCCCTTATTAATAGACTATTCTACTAATATATAGCATATAGGTCATAAGATATTATTTATAATATATAAACTTAAGGTTAAATCTCCCTAAGTAGTAGGCATACTAGTTATATCTTAGCTAGAGTAACTAGGCGGAAAGGGAATAGGAGTATAAACAATATCTAACTTAATTAGGTACCTAGGACCTAATAATTCTATTTAAAGGTAGTTATTATTACTATTATTAGTAGAGTAAAACTAAGGTCTTAGACTTTATAATTATATTCGAGGTTACATTTCTTATTTATAATATAAAACGCTAATAATAGGGGATTTATTAGGAAGAAATTTAATTAAAGTAGAAGGTAAAGGGGGGTTATACTACTATATAACGAGCGGAGCTCTATAATACATAATAAATAATAAATAGAACTACTTATAATAAGTAAATAAACGTATCTCTTAATAAGTCTCTAGGTATAATATATCTAGTGAGACTAAATATATAGGCAGGGGTCGCTATAGGAAGGAGGTCTACCTTAGTAGGAGACCCACTCCACGTCACGTGATAGTACTGATACCCTCTAGACGAACGCGCGCGACGCAAGATGTTTGACAACGTACGAGACAACCTTCATTCAGATATACAAGCGGCACTTAATAGATTATCGACTAGAACGGAACGCCAACAAAAGCCAATGATATTTACCCGTCTCGAGCTTTGTATAATGCGGAAAAAGGGGCGGTAACGGACACTCTGTTTAGCAGTCAAAGCTTTCTGTAGATGAGTGACTTTTTATATAGATACGGGACTTCTTCCCATAGTCGTTTGTTCGTCATATTCATCACGATACATAGATGACCTCCTACCTGTTAGTTGATGCTCGATAACTTGCATCAAGTCATGACCATGAATGCGACCATGACCGTACTGTTAGCGCCAACACCTGGGGGCATTGATATTGCGATGCTGGTCCGTCCACCCTATGGCAGATTCGGGAACATTCTGTTACCTTGTCCTTAGGCAATGGACAAGTAGACGAACTTCTGGTATTATTGGTGAGCAGGCGGCACGCAGTTTCTAGGGGACTAAGGGACGTGTTGGGCAACAGTATGGCCAGCGATCATCGTGCGTAATTTGATATAATAATGTGTGTGTTCCTAACTAAGGGGCCAAATTGGCGCCCACATATGAAAATTCAGTGCTGATGTCGGACCCACACATCGCCATAAGCGAGGTGTGCACGGGTCGGATGTTCCGGGATATGAATTTACGCCTAAATATAGGTTATTTGCATTAGATCCATATCAGCACTGAATTTTCATATATAAGCGCTAATTTTAGCCCCTTAGTTAGTTATATATATATATTAATATATCGAATTACGCATAATAATCGCTAGCTATACTATTACCTAATAGTTATAAGCCTAGTTAATTTCTAGTAATAAGTATTTTAATTATATAGTCGTTTTCTAACGATATATAATAGCTATTAATTAGTAAAGTAAGTTAGAATCCCACGATCGAAGTCGTTATAACCCTAGTATCTAATTTAGCTAAGTAACGTAGCTAGTAATTATATTAAAAGAATAATAAGCTAGGGAAGTCTAAAGGAATTAGCTAGGCTCCCCTAAATCTAATATTATTAAACGAATTATCTATTATTAGAGGAAAAGCGATAATAAGCTACCTCCTTATCGATAATAAATCCCTTATATAAACTAAATCGAACCTAACTAATAACGAGAGTTTAAAATAAGCTTAGATAATATGAATATTAATACCCCTCGCTTGCGAAGCGATAATAACTAGGTTAAATAGTATAACTATATTATATTAACTACTAACTAATATAGAGTTAAGAACTAGACTAATCTAGATAAGACTATTACTAATAATAAGCCTAGTCTTATCCTTCTAGACAATAACGACTTATTATTTAATAATAGAGCTTAAATTACTAAACTATAATATTAAAGCTAATCAGAGGAATATAAGTATATTAGGGATAACTTAGTAAAGCTTAGTAGGGATATTACGACGTCGATTAACTAGATCTACCTAAGTAAAGTTACTAATAAACCTAATACTCGATCGATTCTTAAAGCGTTATAAAAGGAGTTTTAATCTAATAACTATATAAGATAATACTATATCCTCTAGCGATATAATACCTATCTTCGTTTAGTTAAGAGATCTTAGTTATCTAAGTAGTTAGTTACTTACTAGGAGATTATAGAAGAAGCTATATAAGCTAAGACTCTATCCCTAATAAGTTCTACTACCTAAGTATCTAACTTCCTTAATACTATTAAGGAGATCGCTCTAGAGTACTATATAGGGGCTGCCTTCTCCTTCTTAAATAATAACTATAGAAGCAAGGGATAAGATAGTAGAATAGAGCTAACTACTCTCCTATAGACTATAGGTATAGACTAGGCTTATAAGTTCTACTACTAGGTCTATACGTTTTATTTAAACTAGCTTACCCTATCTAAACCCCTATTAACGAAGTTAGCAAAGGGATCTAGCTTTATAACTTAGCAAGGGGAGGATAAGAAAGCTATAACTTTAATATAGAAGGCGTTAGCTCTAGCTAGAACTTCGGATTATTAGAAGGATAATAAGCTAAAGTACCCTACTTATAAGAAGTACTACTAGATAATAGACTACTTCTATATAAATCCCACGATTAGGCTGAAGTTATATAATATAAAAGACTCTACTAATAAGGCCTATATCGAAGCTAGAAATAAATAATTATAGAACCTAAGGAATAGTAAAGTATAGACGAAGTTAGAGATCGCGATTAAGGAGGTAAAAGCTAACTTAAGTAGTAACTAGAGGAATAATAATAGTTACTAACTATCGCAAAGCCGCTCTTAATTACGAGAACGCTACGATAATATATATATTTCCCTCTATAGTTAACATACTTAGAGTAATAATAAAAGCACTTATTCTTCTTCCTTCTATAGCTACGATTAAGCTAGCTTTATAATAGGTAATACTCTTTATAATAGTGTTATTATTAACTATAGCACTACTTTCTATATCTATAATAATATTAGCTATATAACTAACCTAGATTACTCCTAATAAAAGCGAATCCTTACTAGAGGAGGAACTATAGTTACTAAGGCTATTAGTAAGATAAAAGTTAAGCTAAACCAGGGTAGTATAGGTAAGAAGGGTATTATAGCACTTAACGTATAGTTTTACCTATTATATCCTATAACTCTCCTATTAGCGAAAGTCCTATAGGATAAGGGACTTACGTTTATAACGAAAGTCCTAGGTCTTAAGAATAAGCATAGCGAAGTCCTCTACTTCACTCCTTATTAATTAGGTTAATATATTATTAAATACTACCTATATAATAAAGATAAGGATCACGTTAAGACCGCTAAGCAAGTTCGCTTTAAGGTAAATAATAAGGAGGAATAATCTTTTGCTAGTTTTAAGTTATTAAAGACCTAGAGGTCCTCTAAAGCTAAAGCTTAGTTATAGTATAAGAGACTTAGCTACCTAAGTGCTAAAGGCCTTAAGTAACTTATAAAGACTATAATAGGTATTAAACTTAAAGGGATTACGAAAGACGAGTATAAAGCCTGCGCTATGGGTAAGGCTATTCGATAAGTATTAAGGAGACCTCCTAACTATTAGCTAACGGCGCTAGGTAACTATATTATAATTAACTTCTTTTTAATAAGTAAGCCCTATAATAGGGAGAAGTACTTCCTATTACTTAGCAACCGCTAATCTAACTTTATCTAGGGATATACCCTACGCACCTATAAGGAAGGCCTTAAAGCTATTTAGCGTATTATTACCTACCTTAACTAATAATACGGTATTACTATCTTAATTATAAGGCTTAACTAGGATATAGCGCTTCGCAATACCTTTAATATATAAGTAGCTACGGAGGGTATGCTTATTAAAAGATTAGTAGACTATACTAGCGCTCAGAACCCTATAGAGAGGTATAATAGTATTCTCTTTGGCCTCTGGCCACTGCATAGTGATTTTACCTGCTCAAGTGCAACAGACCTTCTAACTCCGCGCCTCCTAATAAAACACAGCCTTCGGTCACGTGATCTTGCCGACCACCTTTCCCAACCACAGCCGCACTTATACGTGCCCATCAACAGCCTCTTCTAGCTATGAGAACCTCTTAGGAAAGACCTCTTTAGTTAAGGAGTCACCTCTCGTATAGTAGCGTTCGCAGCACCTTACTAGAAGGTCGACCTTTTGGGTTAAGGAGTTATCTTATATAATAGCTTTTACCTTACTAGAAGGTTTAGCGAGGGCGTTACTACGAGAGCTTTAGTAGCCCGTTTAGCTCTAATATAATTAGCTCTAGTATAGCGCGCGTCCGACTTTATAATATTTAGAGGGTTTACTTATAAGTAGTAGGAATATATAGGGTTCTTATATTATTTTCCTTAACTAATAGAGGGTATAGGTTAAAATACCTATATAGTATTTCCCAAATTATACCTGCGAACTAGGTGAATTTATTATAGTCTTTTTGCAAAGGGGCTGCGGCGTAATTCCGAGCTTAATAGTATTCTCTTTATAATTACTAGAGCCCTATAGTATCAGTCGAGATTCCCTAAGTCGCTAGCCCCAGAGCTCGTAAGGGCGGGGATATATATAGCAAATAGGCTAGGCAGACGTCGCTATAAGTAGAAGACTCCTAAAGGCCTTATAAATAAGTAGCTAAATAGATAACTAAACGCCGCTTATTATCGCTCTAAAGTCCCCTAAGTTAGTTATATAAAGAGATATAGCTACTAAGCGTACCTATTAATAATAACCTATAAGCGTGATAAATAGCGCTCTAATAAAACCCTGCTAAGAGCGTATATTAGCTACCTTTATAGGTATAATAGTATAAATATCTATAGGATATAAGTACTAGCGTTAGGCAAAGTACTACTTACGCGCGATATAATATTTAACGAGAGTATTATATATAATCTAAAGCTTAAAGATACTAGTCTCCTTTATTAATAAGAGCTTTAATTCGTATTTAAGTAGCTTGAAATAAAGTAGCCTAATCTAATTATAGAGGAACTTCCTATAGACTCTATAATATAGGATAGGGATAAGAAGCTTCACGAGCTAAGTTAATAGCTTTATAAGGATACCTAGGATAACGCTAATACCTAACTACTAAGCCCTACGCTATCGCGGGAACCTTTAGTTATACCTACTTTAACTAAGGGGGTAGGAGAGGTAGCGTAACGATTGCTAACGCAGCTTATAACCGCTACTACTAAATAGAGGCCCTAATCTTAATTAGTAGAACTAGACTAAGTTACTAAATCGATTAAGGTTAAAGAACTAGCTATATTGCTACTAGCGCTATCTTAAACGATAACGTCGACGAGATCGAGAGGAAAACCCCGTGGATTATATAATAATACGCTATTTAAGCGAAGAGTTTTAGTTAGATAGCTAAATTACTAGCTAGCTAATATAATAAGGTTATTAGTAAGACGATATACCTAAGAGACTTCTTAAGACTAATCTAACTTCCTATTACTAATTAATATAATTAAGGATAAGGAAGTAAAAGATATATTATCTAAGGGCTTAGGCAAAGTCTATTATTAAGATCTCTAGCTAGTCCTAATAAACTATATAGAGGCTTAGAGATACCCACACTAAATAAAGTAGCTTACTATAATAAATATTAAATATTAAACTATCTAGAATAAGGGTACTTTTAAACTTATATAACTTAATAACGTTAAGGATAGATACTATATCCTACTGCTTAAATAGGTATTTATATATAAATTTAATAAGTATAAATACCTTAAGAAGTTTAAAGCGAGGATTTATATAAGAGGAGACCTATAACCTATAAATAGGTTAGATACCTACGCCTTAACGCTCGCGTTATATTTATTTAGAAGCCTTATAGTAATTATAGCGAGATTTAACCTCGAGTTAATATAGTTAGATACTATAAACGCCTTTATAAACGCTATATTAGACGAAGTTATCTACGTCTATTACCTACCTAGATTTAACTACCCGGGTAAATACCTTATCTTACGCAAGGCTCTATATAAGCTATATCGATCCCCTCTCTTATAGTAGCGAAGTCTTAAGATAACCCTTTAGCTCCTAAACGTAAAACCGCTAGACGAAGATAACTATATCTTTATATTAAATAGAGTACTAATCTTTATATTTATTAACGATATCGCTATACTTTTCTAAAAGGGAGATAAATCTAAGGTAAGAGTAATTATTAATAGCCTAAAGTCCGCCAACGAGATAAAAGAAATAGGCAAATTAAGTATATCTTTAGGTATTTTAATTATCCGCAACTATAACTAATATAAGTTATAGCTTTGCCTAGACGAATATATTAAAAAGATCTATAATAAGTTTAGTATTAATAGAATAACGTTAAAGAGATTAATAGTAACGCTAATATCGACGGATAACTTAACGCTAAACCCTAAATAAGTAATAGCTAAAGAGGCTAACTAGTATTAACGTAAAGTTAGCTTAGTTAACTACGCTGCGATTATTATACAACCTGATATCGCAAGGACCTTATCGCGACTTTTAGAGTTTCTACTAAATCCCTTAAAGGAGTATAATAATATAGCAGATCGATATCTCGCTTATCTATAGCAGATAAGATACCTCGCGATCGAGTTTAACGCTAATAATAAGGGTATACTCTACTATGCCTTAGATACCTTCTTTACTAACAATAATATTACTCATAAGAGTACTTAAGGCTATATAATAATATTATTTAGAGGACTAATTAATTAGAAGTTATTGAAATAACGCTAATTTATAACTTTAAGTATTAAAGCGGAACTTATAGCCCTCACGAGCGTAATAAAAGAATACCTTGCTATTATTCGACTTATAAACGAACTTTAACTTTAGCTCGATAATAACTTCACTATATACTATAATAATACCTAAACCCTTCGACTACTTACTACTAAACGACCTTAAGCGACTAGCAAGTTACGCTATATTAACGTTAATAACCTATAGCTATAATAGGAGGTTAAAAGAGGCAGAGTTAAGTTTAAATAGGTAAAGACTAACGAGATAGTTATAGATAGCTTTATAAAGGCCCTCGCTACCTAAAATCATAGCTAATTTATTATATAATTAGGGATAGCGAATATCTAGTTATTAATCGACGATAACTCTCTCTAATAAGAGATAATTTATTTATTACGTTTACTTATCGCATTTTACCTTATATTTATTTATAAACTTTAACCCTAAATATCTTAATAACGAAGCGACTTCTATAGTCGGAAACTATACCGTTCGAATCGCCTTATTACGCTCGTTATAATAGTATAAAGTCCGACCGCAAAACTCGCTCATAGCCCGAGTTATTTATAATTATATTATTTTAATTTAAAAAGTTATTATAAGTTATACTTTAATATTACTTATATTTAGTTAAGTATTCTAAATTAATAACCTATTTATTATAACTAGTAAAACTAAATAGTAAAAGAGAACTAGGCGCTATAGCTCAATAATAGGAGATTAATCCTAGATAACTAAGTATATATTATACTAAATTAGGGATATCTTAGAGTTACTTCTTATAAGAACCTATAAACTCTACTACGTTAAAGTATTAAGCTTAACTATATAATTAGAAGGTTACTTACGTTTTTATAGTATTAAGGCTTAGCTAGATTATCTTTTAGTAGTATATAATTATAACTAACGGAGTATCTATAACCCTAAATTAAACCTGAGACCTCGAGGTTAAGTCGCTAGCTCTTTTAGTTTAATATACTTAATAAAGTAGGAGGCTGAACTATTATACTAAACGCTCTCGGATTAATTCTAAGGGGGATACTAGTAATAATCTAATAGAGACCTATATACCGTATAGCTAGTAAGTAGGGTAGTAGTAATAATAGTATTATAATAATAGAAGTATAAATAGGATATCTAGATCTCGCGATAGCTTTATCTCGAGACCTAAGGGGGTATATCGGACCGATATATCGCTATAAGCGAGGTGTGCACGGGTCGGATATTCCGGGATATAAATTTACGCCTAAATATAGGTTATTTGCATTAGATCCATATTAGTACTGAATTTTTATATATAGGCGCTAATTTAGCCCCTTAGTTAGTTACATACATATATCAATATATCGAATTACGCACGATGATCGCTGGCCATACTGTTGCCCAACAGCTGACATGGATCTAATGCAAATAGCCCATATTTAGGCGTAAATTCATATCCCGGAACATCCGACCCGTGCACACCTCGCTTATGGCGATGTGTGGGTCCGACAGGACGTGCAATGTGTACTCGGGCTGTCACTTTTTACCTTAAAGTTTCTTGATACATGACAAACGTCAGCCCTGATGGCTCTGCTTGTTGAGCAGCAAGCGCTTTACTTCCCGGCCCAGTCATGTAAACATAGCCAGTGGAGCTATTGATTCGTCCGTTCTGGTAGATGGTAGGGCTACCATCGCCATCGTTGGTTATCCGACTCATGTTTTGCCGATCCTCTCCACAAGGGCGGTCGGCGTCCGTGCGCCCTAGCACCCTGGATGTGCTTGAGTAATACGGCCTTGGATGTTAAAATCGAAAAAGACATTACTAATAATAATATGCGTAGGCAATGCTGACCATCACGCGGTTGCCTAGAAAGAAGTCTGACGTATCGACGAAATTTCGCAGCAGCAGGCTTTGCACCTTGCGATTTTGGAGATAGGGAGGAAGGCATCGCTATGTTGGGGATTTCAAGGGCAATCAACGATGATTATCAGGGCCAAATGGTTGGGTCGGATTCGTAGACATGTGTGAAGTGTGTAGATAGAAAACTCTGTCCAGGAATTTTATGAGAAGTGAAAGGATGCATTGTCATCTTCTCTGAGACCGGACCCCACCGAGGGCCTCTGACGCTCTCGTAATGATGATAGAGACGGGGTGGCCGTCTTTCGTGTTTCACCCTAGCAGCCTAAGCATTCCCGGGTTACTAGTGTTTTCCTGTTTCCTCATCTAAATGGGGGCCGAATGAAACATTAGAGGGGTATCATGACTCTCAGAAATTACTCGAAACTCGTTGGGCTTCTTTCGTCAGGAGCGAATTATTAGATCTTAGGAGCCTCATGCGTTATAACATAAACAGTATAGTGCAGAGTAATAGAGTTAGTATAGTTAGGTATAGCTAAGGTTAAATATTCTTCTCTAGCCCTCTAACTATTAGGTAAGGGCTAGAGGACTTATCTAGAGGTTACCTAGTACCTCCTTATAGCTCCTAACTCCTATAGACTTCCTTAACTTAGCTTATTAAGCCCTTTTCCCTATAATATTATTCTAGCTTATAATATAATCCCCCCCCTTTAAACTAGTTTACCTTTAGACTAGTTTACTCTATAGTTATCTAGAGGGTATCTAATACCTCCTTATAGGACTTTATAACCTCCTAGTTTCTATAGGATTAGAATTTAATATCTCTTATTCTAGCTATATAACTCTTCTTTAGATAGCTAAGTAGCTTAGAGGAGTAATTAACTAGTAGTAAGGCACCTATCCTCTACCCTAGCTACTCTTATAGCTCTTATACCTAGGTAGTAAGGGACTTTATAGCTTAGAGGAGTAGTAAGCTACTAGTAGTAGGGCACCTATCCTCTACCCTAGCTACTCTTATAGCTCTTATACCTAGGTAGTAAGGGACTTTATAGCTTAGAGGAGTAGTAAGCTAGTAATAGAGCTAGTCCCCTTACTCTAACTATTCTTATAGCTTTATCTAATAGGTCTAGGACTACCTAGTAGTTATCTAGATAGTTATAGCTAAGCCCCCTTATAAGGGCTACTCTTTCCCTTATAGGGTTGCGCTAAAACGTATTATTATTTAAGCTCGTTTTTATTACTTTAGATTTACTCTCTAAATTATTATATTTTCTACTTATTATTATATTTTTAGCTCCTTTATAGGTTTAATAAGGGTATTCTCCCTCTAGGGATAAAGAAAGCTTTTATTATAATATAAGGGGTTATTAGTTATTATCTAGTAACTACCTAGTACCTCCCTATTTATAATAAAGTTAAATAAAGCTAAATAATATAATTATCTAGAGATTATCCTCTTTTAAGCTATATAAAAAGCTAGTTTTAATATTAAATTAAAAATATATAAATATTATTTAAAATTCTACCTTATTAAAATCTCTCCTTTTTATTTCTTTAGATTTATAATTACTATTACTACTAATAAGTTATTATTAGCTTCCTACTCCCCTACTAATAACTTTATCTTAATTACTATATAACGAATTTATTATTATATTATTCTCTATTACTAATACTACTAATATTATTAATAAAGCTCCCCTCCCTACTATAAGTATACTCTAGGGGTACCCCTATTATTAATACCTCCTAGCTATAGCGAAGTAAGAGCCCCCTAAGGAGGATCTCCCCTATATTAAGCTCCTTATAAGCTTGATTTTATATTTTAAGAGTAATAGTAAGCTCCTAGTTCTTATTTAGTATTTATTTAATACTTATCTAATATTTTACTAGTTTTAGGTTTTAAATTCGATACTAATTTATTTATTTTCTTAGATATCTCTACTAAATATAAGTATTATATTAAAATAGGTAATAATAAAGCTTATATTATTATATATTTTATTTAATATTTTCTATTTCTTATTTACTAACTCGCTATAAGCTACTTATTATATATTAAGCGCTACTAATAAGATTAAACGCCTTATAGATAAGGCTAGTTCCTAGCCTAACCTTTAGGTATAGTATATTAAGAACTAGGTAGGTCCCTAGTACCTCCCTAGTACTTTACTACTAATATCTAATTATATTTAAGAGGAGATCCTTATTACCTAGCTTATAATTAAGAAGGCCCTCTAAGTTAAGAAGAATAAAGCTATTATAATACTTAAAAAGTATAAAGCTAAAGAGGCTAAGATCTCTATAGAGATAGAGAACTACTAGGTAGTTACTTTAGAGGATATAGCTAGGTATTAGTAGCGCCTTACTAAAGAGGTTAAGAAGTAGACTAAGTTATTATATAAATAGAATAAGGAGCTTTACTACTATTACCTAGAGATAGAGTAGTTAGCTAGTAAGTAGCTAGATATATAAGATATATAAGCTAAGTATACTAAAGAAGCGAATAAGGCTTATAATAAAGTAGTAAGTTAACTTAATCTCTACTAATACCTTATTAGTACTCTTTTAGTTAGTATTTCTAACTTAGAGTAATATTATAAGGTTCTAACTACTCTATTTATTTTAGGAGGAGATAATAAGGAATAATAATAATACTATAAGCGCTAGTATTTAGTAGATTTAAAATTTTTAGGAGCGCCCCTAGTAAGCTACTAATAGCTTCTAAGTAGTAGTTAGTTACTTTTAGGTATTTTTCTAATCTCTTTCTACCTTATTAGGGGCTTTTAGGCTAGTAAATTAAGATACCCGGCTAGTATACCCTATTTCTACTTAATTACTAGTTACTTATTAAGTTATTTATTAAATTATATAGCGATTATAATGCTTTTACTTATAATTAGGCTTTATAATCGCTTTATAAGTCTATTAATATATTATATTATAGCTCCTATAAATTATCTAGTTCGCTATAGCCCTTCTATTTAATAAGCTATTAATGATTTGATCTAGGGCCCCTATAGGTAATAATATAATTTACTATATAGACGTTATTATTATTATTAATTAGGATATCTCGTAGTAAAACGGCTAAGCTAAAAAAGGGTTCTAGTTATATAGGTATAAATATATTATAGATTTAGTAATTTTTATCTATCTATAGCTTATATACCCGTCCCCTATTAATTACCCGTTAGATCCTAAATATGCTTAAATATTTATTAGAAAGTTTATAGGAGGGCTACCTCTATCTAATATTTTTTATTAAAAGTAGGATAAGGTCTCTTATAGCGAAAATAATAAGGGTCCTCCTCTAATTATAGAACTTATTATATATATTATTATATTTCTAAAATAAGTTAGTAATAGCTAACCTCTAGGTAAGTAGGCTATAGATTCTCTTATATACTACTAGGACTAAAACCTTTAACTAGGGTTTAACGTTATTAGGTCTACGAGGGGAATATCCTATTAGTAATTTAGTAAGTAATATCTTAATAGCTTCGTAATAGGAGTTATTATAAACGAATTAAGCTAGGTCGAGCTACGTTACCTAGTCGTCCTAGTTAATATTATAGAAAGTCCTTAAAAAGTACTTAATACTCTAGTTCTAGTATTCTATTTAGCTATTAGTTTAGAGATAGAAAGTAGTACTAATCTTCCTCTTAATAACTAGTAGGTAGTATACTTCAGACTAGAAGTTACTAGTAAATAGCGATCCCTAATTAGATATAATAGCTTCTAGGAGCCTAAATATAAGGAAGATATATTTAGTTAATAGCGTAGCTAACCTATTAGTAGTAAGTAACTCCCTAGTAGGGATATATAGGGAGTATTTTATAAATCGATTAATAATAATAAGAATACTATTATAAGGCTTGTTTTTAGTCGTGAGCAATAATAGTAATTTAGTAATAAAGTTAATTAATATTTACTTAAAGGGCCTAGTAGGTACTAGTAGGGGCGCTAGTTAACTATATAATAAGTAGCGTCTTAACTTCGTACGTTAGTATATTATATATATCTTAATATATTTCTTTATATTAACCCTCTACGCGTTCTAGAAGAATAATTTTCTAATCCTCTTTAGCGTCTTAGTAACCCCTTAGTAACCTCTAGATAGTTTATTATAAAAGGCTCTAAGGACTTTATTTTAAAATAAGTAGTTATCTAGGATATATAGCCCTTCCTAGTATCTTAGGGTATTAGTATTATCTAGTAACTACTTTATACCTCGTTATTTCTACTCCTTATTAATATAAAAGGGGTCTTTTTATTAGGCCTCCTTAACTTATTCCTAGAGCGAGGGTATAAGTTTCTCTAGCGAGGTATTTAGTAGTTAGGTACCTTATTACTACCTAGTACTTATCTTTTAGATAGTAGTATAATTAAAACGTTATAAGAAGTCTTATAGAAGCGAGTCCCTAGCTTTATTAATTTCTATATCCTCTAGGGTATAGTTAGGTCTCTATAATAGACTATTAGCTAGGTTATAGCGACCTAGCTAATATTTAATTTTAAAGTTAAATATTAATAGGTCTTATAATAGCTAAGCCTAGTAGCTACTTAGCGTCTTCTTATTAATAAGGTATTAGTAACCTAGGTAGTTAGTAATAAATTAGATATAATATTAGGAGTAAAGTAAGTAGTACTACTACCTTACTACTACCTCCCTAATAGCTAGTAGCTCTACCTCTAGCGTATTATATTATAATTATACGCCCTTAAGCTTCTAAGATATAAATACTACTAGTCTCTATATATCCCCTTCTAACTAGCTTAGTATTACCCCTATTATAAAGTCTAATATATTAGTTTTAACTTGAATTAGGAGTATAGGATTAAAATAATATAATATAAGCACCTCTATAAATAAAGCGCAGAGCTAGTAGAAGGTAACTAGTACTTCCCTAGTTATTACTAGCTATCCCTTAGCTATATTAATAAGTTAGTTAATAAGTAGGCTATAAATCTTAGAGTAGTTTTTAATAAATCTCCTATAGAACCTTATAAATCCTAGAAATTACTAAATCTCTTGTATTATAATAAGTATTAGCTACTTAGCTATTACCTAGACCCTCTTATATTCTATAGTAACTCCGTTTACTATAACTATAAACCTAAGGAATTTAATCTCCTCCTTATGAAATTTATACTTATTAGGGTTCGTATAGAGGCTATTAGCTTCTAACTAGGTAAGTACCTATCTTATAGCCTCTATATAGGAGTCTATATTATTAGTAAAAATTAAGATATTATCTAAATATATAATATAAATAACGTTAACTAGGCCTATAAGTAACTTATTAATAAACGTTTAAAAAGTAGCGGGTATATTAATAAGCCCGAATAGTATAATATAATATTCATAGTAGCTATATTATATATAGAATGCTATCTTCTACTCGTCTCCCTTCTAGATCCTTACCTAGTAGTATATATCCTTAAGGTTAAGCTTAGTAAAGTACTTAGCTCTAGAGAGCTAGTTAAGGATCTCGTTAATAAGAGGGAGGGGGGTGCGGTTCTTAGTAGTTACCCGGTTAAGCCCTTAGTAGTCTATATATAACCTTAACTTACCTCCCTTCTTTAGCGCCCCTACTAGGCTTACTAATAGGCGAATCTATCCCTCTATAGGGCGTTATAGATATAGTCCCTTAGTTCTTCTAACTCCTTCTTAGCTAGTAGGTAAATAGGCCTAAATAGAGGCTTAGTTCTAGGCTCTAGGTTAATAGGGTAGCTCCTAGTAGTCCTAAACTTAGGCGTAGTTCTTACTAGGTTAATATTAAATACCTTCTTAAAGTCCTAATACTCTAATAGGATATTTATTTTAGTCCCCTTAGTATCCTTAGGGTCTTAGGTATCCTCCTAGTAGCTAGTAGTTAATATATAGTTAACTTATAATACCCCTATAAGTACTACTTTTACTTTATTCTTAACGCGCCTAAGTTCTTTTATAGTTATAATAAGATAGATACTCTTCTTATATAGGGGAAAGGTCTAGCCTAACTCCCTCTAATTAAGATTAGAGTACTTTACTATATACTAAGGGATACCTAGGATAGTATTATAACTATTACTATTACTAATCCTAAAGTTATATAAAGCTATCCGCTAGATACCTATATTATTAGTTATCTAGGTTACTAACTTCTATATACTATAGTTAGGTCCCTTAGATACCTATATTCCCCTAATAGGGTCTAACTTATTAGCCTCTAGTTAGGTATTAGTTATAATCCTCTAGTCTATAATATTCTTATTAGCCCTATAATTAATAAGCGTAGTACTAGTCTTCTAGCTACTTATAACTTAGACCTATATTATTACTTTAATATAACGTAGCTAGTTACTACTCTATTAAACTATACGTATTACTATCTAGTCCTCCTCTAGTTATTTATTAGGGTAGGGTTTCCCTTTATAGCGGGGGTAGCTATACTTCTAGTAATATAGGCACCTTAGCGCGATATAGCCCCTTTTCTTATAACTATAATAAATAATTTCCTTCCTAGTATCCTAGTCCTTAGTATCCTCCTAGTAAGTATTAGCGTTACTATAGCCTAAGTAAGTTTATTCCTTTAAGGCCTTAGTTAGTCCCTCTAGGTTAGTAGGTTAGCCCTCTAGTTATTACCCCTTATTATTAGCCCCCTAGTCCCTTACTAGTGCCTTATATATCTATATATTAACTATAAGTTTAGTATTTCTAGCCTTAGTATTAAGGTTAAGCTATAATTTTAATAACCTATTTACTATAACGTAGTATTAGAGCTTAGGGTCTAGCCTAGCTATTATATTAGCTACCTAGATCTCCTCTAGTTATTAATAAGGGCTCTCTACCTCGATCCCCTTATAATAGTTAATAAAGCTCTAGTATAACTATCCTAGTTACTAATAGGCCTATTTAAGCTAGGTTTATATACTAAGGGTCCTAGACCTTATATTAGCTATACTATTAGCTAACTAGTCCTTTATTACTACCTAAGTAATATCCTTCGCTTTATTACTATAATTAATAGAGAGGTATAAGGTTTATTATTTTACTACTAGCCCCTCTAGGTACCTAGTAGTAAATAATACCTTCTTAAGGTTTAATATAATCTTATTTATCTTAAACTGCGCGTTAAGATTAAATATAAATTAATTAAAATTAGTCTAGGTACCCTTTTTATACTTAAGTATTAGAAGATACTTCCCCTAGAGCTCTAATTAGTACTTCTTTAATTTATTACTAATAACTACCTAGTAGGTAATAGGGTTACTCTCTAGGGTTAATAGTTAGCTAGCCCTTAAAGCCTTAAGATATTCCTATTTATACTTTAGTTACCCCTTCTTTTCTTCTTTTTTAATAAGCTAATCTAATTTAGCTTCTATTAATTAACTACTTAGTCCTTTATTAATATCCTTATTACTATTCTATTTAATAAGTATCTTATCTTATATTTAGTTATTTAATTACTCCTAGCTAGTAGGGGATCTTAATAGTAATATTATATTTATCTCCCTAGTAAACCTATAGGTAGGTATTATATTATTATATATTATATTACTCTAATAGTTTATACCCCTATTAATATAAGTAAGAGAGAAGAACGTATTATAAATAATATAATATAGAGTAATAGAGTTAGTATAGTTAGGTATAGCTAAGGTTAAATATTCTTCTCTAGCCCTCTAATTATTAGGTAAGGGCTAGAGGATTTATCTAGGGGTTACCTAGTGCCTCCCTATAGCTCCTAACTCCTACGGACTTCCCTAACTTAGCCCGTTAAGCCCTTTTCCCTGCGACATTATCCTGGCTCGTGACACGTTGTTGGATAACAGACTGGGCCAGAATTGGCCCAGAATAACTAACTCCGATGGGGAATTTCGGTCCTTTCGGCATCTATATGACAAAATGAACCCGAATGACGCGGCCAGAACATCTCGAAGAGTCGGAAAAGCTCCGTAGTTCATATCGGAAGAGCATCCGTAGTGCGATGACCTAGATCCAGAGACTATAAGGGGACTCTCTTCTTTGAAATTACGTTATTTCTGAGCTAATGTCGAAAAGACTCAAGCATGCCCTGATTTATATCTGCGAATATTTCCC
>JAVHLU010000371.1:0-64689 GCA_036785755.1 Colletotrichum ledebouriae
ATTTTTTATTCACCTTAGTAATAAACTTACCCTTAAGGCAGGCTTCACAAGGTAGAACATTTGTTATATTCATAGCCTTATTATTATTATTATTATTATTATTATTATTATTATTATTATTATTATTATTATTATTATTATTATTATTATTATTATTATTATTATTATTATTATTATTATTATTATTTTTATTATTTTTATTTTTATAGTTTAGGTATTCTCTTAAGACTAGGACGTCTTAAAGGGTGAAAAGTGCACTTTCTTCATATTTAACCTGATTATATTGTTTTTTAGCTTCTTCTGTTATTAAGGGGAGTTATATTATTAACTTAGAATTATTCCTACTATTATTACTAATAGTAATACTCTCCGAATTACTACCCGCGCAATCTCTAGGTAATAATTTATAGTTGTCCTCTCGAGCGTCAGACAACTAGTTATTACTAGTATTATTATTGGTTATATTGGTATTATTATTATTATTATTATTATTTATATCCTGAATTTTATTATTATTATTTTTATTATTATCATTATTATCTTTATTAATACCAGCCTCAATAGTTGGATTCGGTAAAGAGTTATTACTAGGATATAGGGGACGTATCTTAGTATTGTTATTATTATTATTATTACTTTCAGTAGTATTATTATCGAATTGGGATTTAATATATATAGGTAACTCTTTCTATCAAGTAATAAAGGTGTTTTCTAATATAATAACGTCTCTCAACTATTACACCTTTTTATTATTAATATTATAAACCTTATAACTATTAGAGCTATAACTAATAACAGCTCCCTTTAAAGCTCTAGGGTTAAGCTTCTTTATTAACGGATTATAACTTTTATAGTAGCATAAACTACCCTATACCCTTATATTATTTATATTAGGCTTTCGTTTATTCTTTAACTCAAAGGGAGTTTTATATTAAATAGCCTTATAAGGGGATCTATTATATAGATATATAGAAGTAAGAACTGCTTCACCCCATAGATTTAAGAGTAGACCAGAGTTATATAAAATAGCCCTAGTTCTATTAATAATAGTACGTATAATACGCTCTATTAATCCGTTTAGTTCATAGGTATAAGGAGGTCTAATATTATAGATAATACTACTATTTATATATATACTTTTAATACGTTTATTAGTGAATTCTAGTCTACTATCCGTATTGAATTCTCTTATACGCTTATTATTATTATTATTATTAACTTTAGCCTTAAATTCATTAAAAGCTTTAGTAATAGACTCTATAGGTTTATATCTTAATAGTTTTCCCTATGCAAAGCGGGAATATTTATTAATAAATATTATAAACTACCTATAGTAATTATAGGTTTCAGGACTTATAGGTCTACAAAGATCTGAGGCTATATAATCTAGATAATCTAGATCTTTATTATATATTAACTTTTTATTAACCTTAGTTATAAACTTGCCCTTAAGGCAGGCTTCACAAGGTGGAAGATTTATTATATTCATAGCCTTATTGTTATTATTATTATTTATAAGATTATTATTTATTTTAGTATTATCTAAAAGACTTTTAAGATACTTATAGCTTATATAACCTAGACGGTTATGCTATAGTTTATATAGATCTTTGTTATTATTATTAGTTATAGATTGCGTATAGAGTAGGTTATTATTATTATTATTCCTCTTTGAGGGGGCTTTTTAACCCTGATTCAAGGGTATTTTAAAGAGATAGAGGTTATTAGACTTATAGCCCGTAGCTATAGTACGGTCATTATATATATTATATAAAATAGGTTTCTGCTATATAATAGAGGCTATACCTATATTATTAAGTCGACTTTAACTAAGTAAATTAATACCTAGTTTAGGTATATAATAGACGTCTTTTAATATTATTTTATTATTATTAAGATAAATATCCAAATCTCCTTCCATAGAAGAAGTAAGCTAATTCGCTTTGCCCTACTTTATAGAAGTATTTATATGTTTTTATTTATATAAAAGAGTGTGATCTTTAACTATATATTTAGTAGCTATAGTATTAATATAAAATATAGTAATAATCTAGTTATAACGCCTTGATCCTAGGTCCCTTTCCCTAGTTATAATACTCTATTAAATCAAAGTACCTAAGGCTATATTATTAGTTATATTATTATTATAAGAATTATTTTGGGATATATTTACGTTTCTAAACTCTTGCTCTTTAATAGAGTCGTTAAGATCTATAGGATCCTCGTTTTAATTAATAGGTTGATCTATAGATATATAGGGGGTTATTAAAGTATTATTTTCTCCTTCTACTTCTTCTATAACCGTTAAGGTAGTTATATTAACTTCCTTAGTAGTAGTAGAGGTAGAAGGCTTTTTGTTTTTATTATTAATTTTATTCTACTATGCTAGGGCCTTTTTAGGGTATAGAAAGGCATAGTTATCCTTAGTATAGTTAGTACTTTTGCAGTTTTTATAGTATAGACCTTTTTATTTTTTCTAAGGCTTTTTAGTAACCTTATTTTTATTTCTATATTTATTATTATTAGCAGAGCAGTAAGATTTACTGCTTTACCCTTACCTCTTAATTCGTCTAATAAATTAGAGAATAGACTATCGAGCGTATAGGCATCCTTATTAACCCTAAGACCTTGAGTAATAGTAGTTATAAAACTATTATACTCTTCGTCTAGGCTATTTAATATATATACTATAACTACCTAATTAGGTAGTTTAAGCTTATTATATACTAGGTTATCTATAAGTTCCTTTATTTTATTTATATATTCTTCTATAGAGTTAAAATTACTTAAAGTAGTATTAAATAACTCTTTATAAGTTAGGAACTCGTTAGTAAGCCCTGTGGGCTTATATAGGTCTTTAAGATGTTTCTAAGCCTCGTAGGCTGTTATATTATCTTTTATAACCCTTAGGGGCCTATTATTATAAAATAGCTATATATAGCTAAGAGCCTTATTATTCGGATCTATATTATTATTATCTATAGGCTTAAATAAGGCTATAGTTTTATCCTTACTAATAAGTAAGGCCTTAATACGTATAGACTAGACTTTATAATTATTAGATCTAGAAAGCTTAGGAAGCTATACTTTCAAATCAGATATTATAATAACTTTAGGAGTATAATATATAGGCTCTAATATAGTATAGAGATCGTAATAGCAAGATAGGATAGTTATATAGCTTAGTAGTATTAACTATAGCTTTGCTATTATTATATATATATAGTTAAAACCCAGAGGTTATAGGTTTAACTCGTTATTATTCCTCCTCTTTTATTCCTCTTTTAGGGTCTTAATATTAAGTAGTAGTAGACCCTTTAATAGTTAGGATAACTAATAGTATATAGCCTATATTAGGCCTCGATCGTGAAGTAGTATAGATAAAGGTAAGCTAAGAGCTTTAAAAGCTTAGGGATAAATCGTATAGGCAATTAGCTAAAGTAAGGTCGAATAGCTTAGCTAATATATCGTCTCGTTTTATAGTAATAGAGGTATTAATAGTAGTATAATTAAGTATTTCGGGGTTTTAAATAGCTTTACATAGGAGGTATTAATCTCAAAGCTAGTAAACTAGTCCTGCTAGTATCTCTAACTCTCCGTAGGGAGTATAAAGGCTATATTTATTAAAGAAATACCCTAAATAGGTAACCTTAAGGTAGAGTATAGGTTTGAGGTATTTATTATAGTTTTAAGGAGGTTAAATAGGCGAGAGGTTATTAAAAAGGTTTAAGCTAGGCTTATAACCTATAAGAATAGGTATATAGGTAGCAAAAGGGGTAGTAAAACAGCCTAAATAATAGATATTAATAGGCTAAGTAATATAGTGATAAAAGCTAATAGATTTAAGCATAAGGAGGTTCTTTCCCTAGAATTAATTAATAGAGAAATCGTTAAATATTGATAGTATTGATAATGTTATTATTGATATTATTTCTAAGTTACAAATCCTACCCTCACGAAGTGAGGGGTAAGATATTCTAAAACGTAACTACAAAGCAGTAGCTTATTAAGTAGAAATCGCGCTTAGACTACTATGTGGTCCGTGCGCGATTTCTATATATTTATAGCTATAAAGCTAAGGGTAATAAATATATATATATAAGGTTATTGCTATTATTAGAATTTATATAGATCTTTAAAGTATTTAATCTATGAAGGAAATACTTTTATAGTTATTAAAGTATTATTAAAGAGATATTATATAGGTATATAAGTATATATACTATAGTTATTTATTAAGGTTTATATAAACCTTATAAGATTATTATAGAAGTTTTTAAGATATACCTTCGGTATTCTTACATATCCTACTTATAGCTAAAAGTTATTTAATAAGTTAGGTTATTTATAGATATTAATAAGCTTATAGCCATTATTAACTAAATAGTTAATAATAGTTTTAAGGTTAGTATCCTTAAAGACCTAGTATACTTAGTTATTATAATCGTATTATACTATCCTCTATAAGTAAGTAAAGCGATATAGGTAGTCCTAGGGCTTATAAGTATTATAATACCCGCCCTAGCTAGGGCGGTTAGTAATAGACTTATAGTTATAGCAAGGGGAAGTATCCCTATAGTTATAAGGGCGTTTAGGGTAGAAACCTCTATAATCCCGATTCTAAAAAGGCTACTAGTCTTACTATTATAAGTCTTAGAATAGTTATTAGTAGCCCTAGTATATAGATTTATCCTAGTCCTCTAGGGGGTAGGCGAGGTAAGTTACTATACCTAAAGGGAATAGGGTATTAGTATAATAGATAATATAATATTTCTTATTTATAAGGGAGAGATATATATCTATAATATCTATTATATTAAGCGTATAGAGAAAGCACTAGAGCTCTAGATTAAGATATTAGTAAAAGACTATAAGTAACTAGTAGGGAGTAATTAATCCCTATACCCTTATATACTTAAAGACCTCCTAGGTATAAAGCTTAATATTATTATTACTATTTATCTAATTTAGGGTAAATCTATACTCCTAGAGCTAGGCCTAGGCCTTAGCTATAAGAAGTCTAAACTTCTATTAAATAGTATTGTATAATATAAGAAAGCTATAAGCCTAGTAGTAGTATTACTTAGTATTAATAAGGAGGTATATCTACTAGAATAAGGCGGAGCCTTAGAGAAGAGTTTCTTATTAAGAGGTAATAGCTATATAATAATAAGGAAACTTAGCTAAGATAATAAGCTAGGAAAGCTAGAGGTCTACCTTATAGTAATATATAGCTCTATAGTTATAAAGAATAAGCTATTTATTATATCGCGAAGTAGGGGTATCTAGCTAGAATATACTATACTTTTATATAACCTAAGGTAATAAGACTATAAGTATAGCTAATAAGGGGGTAGAGAACCCCCATATTACTACTAAGCTAATAATATTCCTTAGAAGGTTTATTATTTCTTAGAGAGTATTAGTAGTACTATTATTATTATACTATAGAGTTATAGCTCCTTATAGCTATTAGGAAATACCTAATATTAGTAAATTATAACTAGGGTTACTTTAAAGCTAGTGATCGGTAGGGTAGAACTAGGTCTCGCTACTCCTAAGCTTAGGGGGGCTACTATATAAGTAATATTCCCTATAGAATTATAATAATTATTAGCTAAAGGGGAACATAAGGAGTTAGTAAGATATAATAATATTATAAGTAGCTAACTTATAATTAGGGGTTTTAATAATACCCTCAAGAGTATATAGGTTCCTAGCTTAGCTAGCGCTTCTAGTTCTGATAATAGCTATTTTAGTAGAGGAGAAGTAGTTTATAGCTATATACTAGTAAATATAGTCTATTTATTATTATATATCTAGACTTCCTCGGGGCTAATATTACTAAGTATATTACTAAAGATAGGCTACTCGTAGTAATAAATAAGCGGTTTAGTAATATTATTAATAGTCTTATAAAGGCTATATATATCTATAGTCTATTTATTAATATTAACTGTATCTTAAAGCTAGTTATTATTAGGGGAGAACTTTAGGTATTACTAGGTTTAGGTAATATCTTAATATATATTTCCTAAAGCTATTATATTATAGGAAAACGCCTAGCTAACGGTATAAATAACCTTATTATCTAGGAATTAGTACTAGAGAACTATAATATAATAAGTATTATTATATTATACTTTAGTAAGGTGAGTAATTAGGAATAATAGCCTTATAATTAAAGCTAGCTAGTTTATAGTAATAGAGTCCTCTAAGCCTAAGTCCCTACTCTAGTATACTTATTATATATACTTCTTTAAGCCTCCTATTATATAATAAATATAATAAAAAGCTTAGAGGGAGTAAAAAGCCTTAAGGGAATAGAGAATTTAGAAAAGAAAAAATAAAGAGTTATACTACTAGATATAACTATCTCCTTAGTATACCTATAGCTATATTAAGAGGGTAATAAGAGGTTTAGTAAGTTAGTAATAAATAGAAATAATAAAGTAGTAAATAGTAATAAATATAGGTATAAGTTATTTTAATATAAAAGTCTTAGTCTCTTATATTCTATTCTACTAGTACTATTTATAGGTAATAGATGCTATATAATAGTAACTATATGTTATTATATAGTAATAGTAGTAATACTAGAAGCTATAAGAGATTCTCTAATAAGCCGGGTGTATACTACTATATTTAAATAATATAACTTACTATAATAAGACTGTTAATATTATAATAGCTATATATATTAATAATATCCTAGTATATAGAATAGAAGTAGCTCTTAGTATTTATAAGTATATAAATGATAAGATCGAGGTTAATAACCTCGGGGTACCTAATAGCTTCCTTAGTATATAACTTACTTTTAATAAGGAATATTAAAAGATTATTATTAGTTAAGAAATATATTTAATAGATATAATTAGGGAGTTTAGAGTAAAGGTTAGGTTTATAAATATACTTATTAATATAAGGGCGCTTAACTTTATAATCCCTAGCGTAGGTATTATGCTAGACCTAGAACTCCAAGTATAATACTAGAGAATACTTAGTAAAGTTAGCTTTAGAGCGCTTATAATATAGCTAGATCTCTCTTTTTTTTTTTTTTTTTTAAGTTCGGAATTACGCCGCAGCCCCTTCGCAAAAAGACTATAATAAATTCACCTAGTTTATAAGTATAATTCGGGAAATATTATATAAGTATTTTAACCTATACCTTCTACTAGTTAAGGAAAATAATATAGGAACCTTATATATTCTTACTACTTATAAGCAAACCCTCTAAATATTATAAAGTTAGATATACGCTATACTAGGGCTAATTATATTAGAGCTAAACGGGCTACTAAGGCTCTTATAGCCTAGAAACGCCCTCGCTAAACCTTCTAATAAGGTGCTATAAAAGCTACTATATAAGATAACTCCTTAACCTAAAAGGTTAAACTTCTAGTAAGGTGCTAAAGGTACTGCGAAAGCTACTATACGAGATAACTCCTTAACCTAAAAGGTCGACCTATTAAAGATCGTGAGGCTATAGGTACGTATAAGTGCAGCTATAGTTAGGAAAGTTATAATTATGTAACTAAAGGCTATATATTATTAGGAGGCGCGGAGTTAGAAGGTCTATTGTACTTAAGCAGGTAAAATCACTATATAGTAGCTAGAGGCTATTAGAGGTATATATACTAATAGAGATAATAAAAGATAAGGGGTAAGTATACTTTAAGCTATACTAAGGAGTAGCTATTTATTTTTATAGCTTATATATTACTTAAAATCTATAGGTACCTTATAAAGAAGATAAGTAAGGAGATCTTTTTAAAATTAAAAGTAGTTCTTAATAACTACCTTACTAAAAGTAATCCTTAGTAACTAATTTATATTATTCTAAAGTTTTATTTACTAAGTCTAGTTATAGATTACTCTATCTAATCTTAATAAGGGTATAAATATACTAATAAGTACTTATTCCTACTAGCTACTAGCTCCTATACTTATTAGAAGTATATATATTAAGAAACGATAATAAGGAATAGGAAGTAAGTATATTATAAGCTATATTAATAAGTAGCTTTTTACTTTTATAACTTATATACTACTTAGAATCTGTAGATATCTTATAGAGGAGTAGCGCTAGTAAGCTATATTGAAAGAAATAAACTTTCTTATTAGGATTTATGATAGGGATAATAATTAGATAAGTAAATAATATAGTAATCTCTTTATATAATACTCTCTTCTTAATATATAGTTTCTTATATACCTCCTGCTCTTATTAGAGCTATATATACTAAGGGAAATAAAAAGGAATAAGAGATAAGTATATTATAAGCTATATTAATTAGTAGCTTTTTATTTTTATAGCTTATATATTACTTAGAATCTATTAGTACTTTATAAAGAGGTAATATTAATAAGCTATATCTACCTAAGCTATATATCTTTAGAAATAACCTTAAGGTCTAGGTTAATAATAAAGGCTAGCTCATATACTACTTAAAGTCTATAAATACTTTATAAAGAAGATAATAAGTAGGTCTTAAAAGGCTTTAGGATAATCCTTAATAATAAGAGCATCGTGCTATATTCTAAGGTTTTATTTCCTAAGTCTAGTTATAGCTAACTCTATTTAATAGTAATAAGGGTATAAATAAATTAATAAGTATTTATTATTCACTTAAGGAAATAGACTTTATTATTAAGATATATGGTAGGGATAATTACTAGATAAGTAAATAATATAGTAGTCTCTTTATATAATACTCTCCTCTTAATATATAGTTTTTTATATATCTCTTACTCTTATTAGAGCTAAATATACTAAGAGAGAAATAGAAGGATAAGAGGTAAGTATACTATAAGTTATATTAATAAATAGCTTTTTATTTCTATAGCTTATATACTACTTAGAATCCATAAGTACCTTATAAAGAGATAGTATTAGTAAGCTAAATCTACTTAAGCTATATATCTCTAGAAATAACCTTAAGCTCTAAGTTAATAATAAGGGCTAGCTTATATATTACTTAAAGTCTATAGGTACCTTATAAAGAAGATAAGTAAGTAGGTCTTAGAAAGCTTTAAGATAGTTCTCAATAATAAGGCTTTTATACCATATTCTAAGGTTTTATTTATTAAGTCTAGTTATAGCTAACTCTATTTAACCTTAATAAGGGTATAAAGATACTTATAAGTACTTGTTATATACTTAAAGAAATAGATCTCTTTATTAGGATTTATAATAGGGATAATTACTAGATACGTAAATAATGAAATATACTCTTTATATAATACTCTGTTCTTAATATATAGTCTTTTATATACCTCCCGCTCTTATTAGACCTATATATACTAAGAGGGATAATAAAGAGTAGAAAGTAAGTATATTATAAACTATACTAAGGAGTAGTTATTTATATTTATAGCTTATATACTACTTAAAACCTATAAGTACTTTATAAAGAAAATAAGGGGATCCTTTAAAAATTAAAAGCGATTCTTAATAATTATATTACTAAAAGTAGTTCTTAATAACTACCTTATATTATATTTTAAGATTTTATCTCCTAAGTCTAGTTATAACCAACTCTATTTAATCTTAAAGTAAATTATAAATGTATTATTAAATACCTATTCCTACTAGCTACTAGCTAGAGCCTTATTATATATATAGGGCTTACTAATAAAGAGCTAATAAGAGCTAATAAGGGCTAATAAGAGTAATATAAAATAAACTAAGCCATATAGACCTATATTTATCTAAATTTAGAATAAATTAGCTTAATTCTTTAAAAGACTAATTAGATTTAAGCTTTTAATATATAGGGGTTTAATAGTAATAAGAGAGTCTTTTTTCTTAGGTAGGCCTAGCTTCCTAAAAGGTAAAGATTAACCTTCCTAGTAGAAGGCATAACTATATAACGTATATATAGGTCTATAACTACTTTATATAAGAAGGTATTAAATAGGGCGAGGTTAACTTAAAGTATATATTATTAGTAAATAATATAGTTAATTTACTTATAAAACTACTTAGGAAGATAATCTTTAGGTAACTCTATAAGAAGAGTAGTATAAAGCTATTTAGAGCTAGCGCTGTTATAAAAGAGTATATTAAGATAAGTTAAGCTTTATAAAACTAGGCTCTTAGTAAGGAGGAGTATTATAACTATAAATAGCGCTATATTATAATAGGTAAGTATATATAATATAATATTAAACTATATATAAGTTAGAGGCGTTATATATAATATAAAGGCTTATTTATATATGAAGGTAGATAATAGGAGCATAGGTTATATTATAACTAGGTATAAGGATAGCTTCGCTTATATAACTATAAATAACACGCTCGTTTAACCCCGGTTTCTAACCTCTAACTGCGCATAGAATCCTTATTATTACACGACGTTGATATTAGTATATAAGGAAGCCTAGTAAGCAAGCCTAGCAAGCGGGCGATAGAAAAACCGGCGCACTTATGACTTAATTAATAGTACTAGTATCTCTAAATAGGCTAATTTTATATATAAGTAAATATATTATAATAAGCTAGTTATACCGCACTAACTATATCCCGTATCCGCTGCAGTATCTACTTATAGGGTTAGTAGTTAGTGGGTTTAAGTAGGAGTTATCGAATTATATAGTATAGGGTGCAAAAGTAACTGAAAGTTAATCTATAACTATCTTAAAACCTCTATATATAGGTCCAGGCGGGATTTATACTTAAAACTAGCTAAAGTATATATTACTTAATTTAAGCTAGATTTCGCGCTACCTTTTGATATATATATTATACTCTATTACGCATACCTAGGGGGTTAATTTAATATACCCTTTTAGTTTTAGTATAATATAGTATAACTAGCTAACTTTATTAATTAATACTAAATTACTTAAATCTAGTATAATTAAAGTTATCTAATACTTTATTTAATTATCTTAAACTCTCCTATATACCTAAATATATAGATGCCTAGTATTACCTATAGTAATCCTTTATAATACCTTCTTTTTATCCTTAAGTTTATTAGTTAGTAAGCTATCTAGGAGGTTAGCTTAATACCATTAATAGTAGTGCTTATAAGAGCGAAGTAAAGAGTATTTAGAATATCCTAGGGATTATCTCTTTACTATTATCCTCTATTATTATCCTTATAGTATTATAAGGTTATCTAAATAGTAGTTAAGTAGCTTAAGGTATTACCCGCCCTTCTCTTTATTCCCTATACTCTTATTATAAGCTTCTTTACCTAAGGTCTTATAGCGATAAGGGGGATCTTAGGAGAATTAAATCGCTAGAGAGGAGAGGCTTCTAAGGTATTAGATATCTTCCCTTTTATAGTTAATAGCTAGTTTATAATAGTATTTAAAATATTAATTTCTAGTAACTAGTAGTCATAAGGCGCCCCTTTAGCTATAAGTAATAGATTTACTCTACTTAGGGTTTAATACTACTAGTAGTAGCCTCTTACTACTCCTCTGTCTTCTAGGTCTCTATAATTAGGTATAACTTATTAATAAGGCCTAAGTATATAATAAACCTCTTATAAGACTATCGCAGGAGGGCTTTAGTAAGGCTATTTACTATTAGCTCTACTAAGGGGGTATAAATAACCTTGATATATCCCTTATTAACCTCTTAGCGTAGCTAGTAGTTATAAGTATTAATATAGCGGAGTCCTATTTAGAACTAAACTATCTCCTTTATAACTAGGCTTATAGTCTCTAAGTTATTATATTAAATTATAACCTTTAGTATAGTATTAATAGTTATATTTATAAATATAGAGGTTTATTATCTAAGAGAGAGACTTACAAGGCTATAACTAGCTAGCTTATAAATAGTCTCTCTTTTACTACTTATTAGAGGGCTAGAAGCTCTATTTCTATTATTGATATTATAACTATACTCTTATTAAGAAACGTCCTATAGGGCTATATTTATAGTTACTAAAGAGCTTATTCTATTATAACGAGAATAGCTATAACGTGGTTGCTTATAACTATAGTCGGAGGAATAACCCCTAGAAAAAGGTCGCTCTAGAGCTAATATTAGTTATATACTACGCTAGGAATAGGCGATACTAAAGGTATTATAATATACCCCCCTAGATATTATAGTAGCTAGGAAAGCGCCTAACTACATACTATCCCTTAAAATACCTAAATATAAAGCGATATATCTATAAATAACCTATTAATAACCCTATTATAAAACAGATAATAAAGTAAAGTTATTTATATTAGGTATAGGCGAAGTATAAATAGTTATAGTTTTTACCTTTTATAACTATTACTATTATTATTATAATACCCTTTATTTACTAACTCTTACTAATAGTAGTAAAATCTGTTATCTCTTATTAGTTTAGGTAGGGTAGCTATTATTATATTAACTCTAAATAAAATAACCTAGCTACCCTCCTACCTTCTTAACTCTTCCCTATATATAATATAATAACTATATATATACCTAACTTTAGCCCTAATAATAACCTTATTATATATGCGCGCGCACGCCTATATTACGTAACGATCTTAAAGCTATTATAATATACTAATATATTTATAAATACCTCCTAAGAAGAAGACTAATTAAGCTATAGCCCTTAAGAAGGCGCGCTCTACTAAAGGTAAGAGTAAAGTTAGGAGTAGAGGGGCGCGCCCTCCTCCCCTAGAGAGTAATAATAAGGTTATATATATATTATTCCTTCTTATTATTAATATATAATATATTAATATATTATATAGTAAGTAGAAGAAAGTAGAAGCGACCTATAGAGAGTAGCTCTAAAGGTAATAGTTTATAGCTTAAGAGGGGTCAAAATACCTGTATAGTGTTTCCCGAATTGTGCCTGCGAACTGGGTGAATTTGTTATAGTCTTTTTGCGAAGGGGCTGCGGCGTAATTCCGAGCTCAAATAGCTTAAGAGGCCCTAAGGTTACTCTCCTAGGTAGTTTAAGAAGATAGCTCCTAGTAAGTTATAATCCCTTTATTATTATAACTATATATTAGAATATTACTAACCTTATTATTATTATAATTCCTAAGGCGATAGATAAAGAGGAGGGTACTAGTAAGGGTAGTTTAGAGGCCCCTCCTAGCCCTCTTCTACTTAGTAGAGGTATAGAGGTAGAGTAAGTACCCCTATTTAATAAGCGCTACTTTTAATATATTTTAAGCGAGCTCTTAGGCTTATTAGATAGATAGTACTCGCTTAGTATAGTAAGTAAGTATAACTACTATTATAAGGGTAAGGTACTTTATTAATAGATAAGTACTCTTATTACTATTATAGCTTACTAATATACTAAAGCTAAGACTTTAAAGGACCTAGTAGTTAGAAAAGTAAGGTTCTATATACGCTTTGTTTCTATAACTATTTTCTAATATAACTTATAGACCCTCGCTTATTAGAGAGCTACGCTCTACGAGGCTATTACTACCTAGAAGGAGGAGATTATAATAATAAAGAAGGGTAGTAATAATAAGGGTTTAGATAGGGCTTCTAAAGTAATAAGTAGTTCTAGTATATATAGCGTTATCGCTCTATCTCCCGCCCTAGTTCTATTTAGAACCCTAGCGGTTAGTATAAGTATACCTATACCTCATTTACCTACTAGTAATATAGCTATTATAATACGCTATATAGTTAATAGTCTTATTAGTATATATTTACTAGAGGTATTACTACCCTTATATAATATCCTAATAGATTAGTATAAGCAAATCCTCTAAGGTTAGGTAGTAGAAAATTAGTATTTTAGGGTAGCCCTTTAGGGTAGATTATATTTTTTTTACTCCTATAGGAGCGACTTTAGGCTCCCTAGCTAGTAAGCTATAAATTAATTAAAAATTAGGCGCTACTAGCCCTCCTATACTTATTTAGAGCGTCCCTTATTTATTATAACTATTCTCCATATATCGTTTAGATTAAGAAGCGAATAAAACTATTTAAACTTCTTATAGTTAAGAACCTTTATAAGACTATTAACTAATATTTTATTTATTAGTATATATACTACGCTAAACGATCCTCTATCGTATTCTTATTATAGCTATATATTTTAAATATTAATATACTATAGCTTAGTTAAGATTTATTCCTTTTTACTTACTATAAGACGAATTATCTATTAGTTATTATAATAAACCTTTTAGATATTACTAAGTCTAAGAGTAATATCCCTAAATAGCTTCTAAAGAGTAATTATCTCCTTAGTAGTATATTTAAGGCTTAGAAGCTCTACTTCTATTATTAATATTATAACTATAGCTTATTTAGTAGCTTTCTACTAGATTAGTCCTCTAAAGAGCGAGATTATATACCCTTAAGATAACCTCTATATCCCCTTATTATTTATAAATAAAGCATTACTTATAATTAATAATACCTATCTACCCCCTAAGTTACTAAAGCGTATTATAAGGTAATAAGTATAATATAGGTATTATATAACCTAGTTAGTAGTAGTATAGTAATAAAGAGCGGGGTTTATTAGGAATCTTAAGAGCAGGGAATATATAAAAGCGATATTAGGTTAGATTATAATAGTAGTATAGAGTATAGAGCTAATCTTCTCTTAGAAACTCTTTACCTCTAATAGCGTTATTACTATTTTACTCTTTAGGAGTAGTAGGTTTAAAAAGGGGGTTATTAATACTCTTAAGTTAAGTAAATTAAACTTCTTTGTAACCTAGTTAATATATTAGTTATAAGAAAGGTATATCTTTTGCATAGCTTAGTTATAAATAACCCTAATTCTAAAATAGTACTTAACTAGGCCTTATTTCTTTAACTTATATACTTCCTTTAAGCTAGTAATTACTCTCTATACTACTTCTTTATAATTCCTATAAAATAAGATAAGGAAGTTATTTATATAAAAGATAATAAGAACCCTCTTCTTAGTTAACTAGAAGAGATATAGGTCTTTACTTATAAGTATAAGGCCTAGATACTAAAGGGTTAAAGAGAACTCCTTATACTAGAGTAGAGGTATATCCCTTAGCCTATAGAGCGTATAGCGTAGTATAATATACTTTCTAGGATACTTAAAGCTATCTAGTAACTTATAAATAATTAGGTCTTTATTTAAGTCCTAGGAGGCATTTAGGAACGCGTTAATAATATTAAATTATTTAATTTCAAGGTTAGATTATATAGTAATTACTATTACTACCCTAAAGGTATAAGTAGCGAGGGTTACTATATAAGTCTATTTAAGGGGTAACTTCTCTTATTAATTGCTTTAAATATAGATCCTTGCTTTATACTAATCGAGGATATTATCCTTATTAAATTTATAAGTAAATACCTACTTTAAAGGGATTAGTTTCTTTATTATTATCTCTTAATTAATAATACGCTATATATCTATTTATTATATTTTACTTATCTTAACCTTAGCTACTTCTTTAAAGTGAGTTCGAGCGCTTATAGGAAGTTCAAAAGTTCCTTTTACGAGCGAGGTAGCTTAGTAAGGCTATTAGTAATAAGATATTTATAGATTATTATAGTTATACGAGTAGGCTTTGCGCTATAAATAGTAGTATAAATATAGCTATAAAGCGTATAATACCCTATACTAGCTTCTAAAAAGGCCTTCTATTAATTAGGTATAAAAGTCTTAAAGAAGCTAGATACCTACTCACGCTCTATATAATATTAGAGTAAAAACTAGTAACTAGAGCGGGATTTGCTTTTTATTATTCCTAGTTATAGGTTACTAGGTAGTAGATTATATAGTTATTAGCTTTAATAAGTTTAGCTATAGCCCTCTTAGTTATATACCTAGTTAGACCTCTATTTAGTATTAGCCCTCTCCTTACTACCCTAGTATAGCTATACTAGTAGACTTAAGGGCCTCCTATCTAAAGGTTTATTCTTATCGATCTTACTTACTTTAGAAATATATTATAAAGTAGGGAGTAATTTAACTATAATATAGTCCTCAATCCGTTCTACTTTAGAATTAACTTCCCTAATAGCTTTATATATATAGTTTATTTCTAATATATATACTATACCTATAACTCCGTCCGTTAGGGCTAGGCTTTTATCTAGCTCTAGTATAGGATTAGGGAATAATAGCTACCCCCCCTTCTAACCTACCTATCCCTTTAGAAGTTTTAGGATTCTTCTATTTAGAGACTTAGTTATAAGAACGAGGGTTAGTATAAGTATCTATTTAATTATAAGTATTAATATAGCTTTATCTTTATTTATAATACCTAGGATCTAAAGTTTAAAATCGACTTATAATATAGGTTTTTTAATCTCTTTTACTATCTTATAGATAGTATCTTCTAGGATAGCCTCTTCTATTTTATTCTTTATATAGAAAGTCTATTTATTAAATATCACGTTTTATATAATAATAACTATTAATAATATAGGGATCTAAACCTTATATAGGTTATAGGTATTTAGAATATATCCTACTAGGTATCTAATATATCCCTGTAGCACTACCTTAAAGTCTCTCTTATTAATTCCTCTCTCTCGTTCCCTCTTAAGGGGGTATATATAGTAGCTAAAGGTATACGTATATCCCTAGTAAGGGCGAAGGTTATAGGTTAGGGCTACTCTATTATTAAGTTACTACTAGCAAAAGTACTAGTAGAACTACTCTTCTTCGATCTATAGTAGTAAACGCTAATTATAGCGCTTAAGTAGGCTTATATTATAAAGCGTTATTACTACTAGTACTATCTTAGCCTATAGTTCTATAGGTAAGCTAGCTATAATAAGTATCTTAATTATTTAAGTTATAACTTCCTAACTAGCACGTTCCCCTCTGCTATTTAGTTCCTTTATATATAGAGGAGTCGTTTTAACCTCTATTCCTTCTATATAGGTCTAATCCTTATATCTTATATAGCTTATAAGTAAGATTACTAACCTCTTAACGTCTTATCTAATCTTATAAATAGAAAGTCCTTTTAATCAAGATACCTATTACTTAAAGCAAGTATAACGCTACTATAGGTCTTATTAATATATAGAGATACGAAGAGCTAACTAGTATATTTATCCTTAATAGTAAGGAGCTACTAGTTCTAGTCCTTTAGGGTAGTTAAATAGATCCTATACGATCTTATAGTAAAGGCGTATTACCTTATTTTCTAACGTTTATCTTAAAATTACTTATTTAATATATATAACTACGTAGTATTAGTACTATAGGCGCGTTAGGCCCTTTATCCTCACCCCCCGAGTAGTATATACTAGCTACTTAAGAGCCTTAGGGCTAAGGTAGCTACTTTATAAGTACTAAAGCATCGCATTATCGCTCTGGTCTAGTAGTAGTATAAAAGAGGTATATTTATATAATATAAGTATATAGTTTATATTATTAATAATAATATTAATACTTTAGGAGATCTACTTAGGAATAGAGTATAAGGAACGAGGCTTATATTTAAGGAAGGTGAGGTTTACCTTCTTAATAAGTTTCTTAACTAGAATACTATTCTTATAGGTTCTAAAGTAAAGTATATAGTTATACCCTAAATATTAAATACCTATTTTTTAAAGTAGCGCTTTAGAGATACTATTAATATAAAAGTTCTCTATATATCCTATGTTATAAAGTATAAGGTCCTCTATATTCACGCCTTTTAAGTTATTAAGAGCGTTTTTAATAATCTATATACCCTTTATAATAATTAAGTATAAAGCTATTCTAGAATTAACCCGTTCTCTATTATAATACTTAATTAAGAAGGGGATAAGTAGGGACTTATTATTTATAAGGTATATCCCTCTATAGTTATCTAGGACTATAGACTTATATAATATATAGGGTCCTAAGTAGGGGGTTATAAAGATACTTAGGTGCTCTTTATCTAAGTTAACTACGTTATCCCTAACCTTATTTAAGAGGGTTATTTTAAAGATAACTACTACTATATTAGTAGAGTAGCTAGGGGTTATAGTAGATTTCTTAGACGGACCCTTATTACCCCCCTTGTTATTTTAATAGTTCTTACCCTTATAAGGTATAGTATATAGCTAGCCCTTACGAGTAAGTTTAATATAAAGATTAGTAAAGTATAGGTTACTATTTAACTAGTTATAGATCTAAGCTACTTATATATTTATTACTAATATATAAAGGCCCTTCTAGTAATATCTAGTTAAGGTAGCTTCTAAGCAGTTATAATTAAAATTTAGCTATTAATAGCATAACCTATATAGGTATTATTTACTACTAGATAAGTTACTAGTTATAGGAACGCTAAATAGGTTAGCCTTATCTATATAGCTAGCTAGCGTTATAAGGACCCTAGCGCTTATTCTTATAATCTTAAGTAGAGTACGTTCTTATATAAGAAGTCCTTAAATATATTAGTATATTAGCTTATATTAGAGACTAGTATCCCCGCTCGCTCCTATTTAAAGATATCTATAATCTCTATATTAGTTTAAGTAGGTCTGAAGTAATAACTTATTACTTAAAGAAAAGGTTTTAAAGCAAGGGTACTACTCACCTTAGGAAGCTTAAGCTAAGTAATACAAAGGTAAATACCTCTAAAGTCCTTAATCTAGGTATTAGGATTAATACTCCTATTTACCTTCTCTAGGACTTAGATATATTCCTCTTAAATAGTAATAAGGGTACTAGCCTTACTTAGAGCGTAGTAATATTTAAGATTAATAATAAGGCTATAAAGCGTTATATCCCCTTTAGTGAGAGGTTCTATATATATATAGGTATAATAATATTATAAGTAATAGTCTTTATAATTAGATAGTTAATCTATTTAAACTCTTAATCCTTATAAGTTCGCTTAGACTTTTATATAATAAGTAAATAAAAGTACTCTAGGTACTATTCTTATATACCTATAGTATTCTTATTAATTATACCTAGGGTAGCTAGAGGCTAAAGGGGTTATAATTTATTTATTATCTATATCCTAGTAATAGACTTAGGAGTAGTCCTAGAAGTAGCGTTAGTAGTAGCCTCTTCTAGAACCTCCTAGTTAAGTAGAGTAATATATTAATTATAAGCGCTCTTCTCCTATAAGTACTAGGTATTAGTATCCTAAGTTTACTTAGAAATATTTATATTAAGAGTTAGGGTTTCTAATAAGGCCTTATATAAGTATAAAGGTCCCTTAGGGTTATCTAAATTAATATACTTCTAGACTCTAGTAGCTTAGGCTTTAGCTTAGATTATAATATACTAGGTAGTAAAGTCCCTATATATAGTTAGGTAGTATAATACTACTATAATAATAATAGAAGATATTATAGTTAAGGTTATTTCTAAATAGAGGGTTTATAGTAGTAGAGGATAATATATAATAAGGAGGAAAGAAGGAATAAGAGAGAGGAAGTTTTAATAAGTACTTTTAAAAGCAAAGGCTTATTTTAAAATAGTAATTAGGGGTCTAGTTAGAGCTAGGCTTATAATTATTAAGAAACGTCCTATAGGGCTATATTTATAGTTACTAAAGAGCTTATTTTATTATAATAAGAGTAGCTATAACGTAATTACTTATAACTATAGTTAGAGGAACGACCCCTAGAAAAAGGTTACTCTAGAGCTAACATTAGTTACGTGCCGCGCTAGGAACGGGTAATGCTAAAGGCAATACGATAACTCTACTTATTTACCCTCTATAAGATTATTCCTCTAAATAGCTTTATAGCAAATAACTATAAGCTCTTTCTATCTAGGGTATTATTAGTAAAACCTATATCTAATACTACTTCGAGGCCTTTAGTTAATCCCTTAGGAACTTTATATTCTAGGTATAGTCTCTTTATATATATAAGGTATTATATAACGCGGTTTATTACTATATAGTAACGAGGGCTAGGGTTTTAATTCAATGTAGTAAATTAATTAATTATAAATAGGATATTAAGTCTAGTTATTACTATAGTATATAGGAGGGACCCTACCTTTTACTAATACCTTATAATCTCCCCCTTTATCACCTCTCTATTATAAGGTAGGAGTTTATCTTATATTATTAAGGTTTTATAGTCTCTTATAGGCTTATTATTAAGGAGATTTAATAGTTTCTTAAAGAAGGATAACTATAATAGCTAGAGCTTATAGTTAAGTCGTTTTTATATAACTTCGATCCCTAGAAACTACTAAATATCCTTACCTCTTTTAGGGTAGTATTATAGTTAAAGTTTATAAATTAGCACTCTAACCCTTAACTCTTTACATAGGGGATATATAAATATAAAGTTATTAATATAGAAAAAGGATAAGATCTTATTATTATATTAGTAGTAGTTTTTACTAGCTACTTACTTAAACCTATATACCCCGAGACCTATTTCTAGGTATTATTACTATAATAGTAGTAATTAGTAAAGTCTACAAAGGGCCTTAAGTAGCTTTAGAACGTAGCTATTCCTATAATACCTAGGCGCTATCTCTATATAGACTTCCTTATTAAGATTAGTATATATAAAGGTATTAACTACGTTATATTATAATAGGTTTATATTAAATAGATTTATAACTATAATTAGAGTCCTAAAGGATATCCCTACTAGAGTTATAGTATATATATCCCTTAGATTATAAGGCTATTAATCTCCTCTTATAATAAGTCTTACCTTAACTTTAACTAGCTTTCTATACTTATCTAGTTTATAGGTATATACTTAGTAATAACTAAGGACTTTATACCCTTATAGTATTACGCTAGGTACTTTAATTTATAGTTCGGACTAGTTATAGGTATTTAGATATAATATTTTAGCTTCTCTAAACTTATCCCTTAGTAAGTAACTAGCTAATTAGCTATAAGATAAGGGTAATAATAATAAATCCCTCTAGTAAGTTCCTAATAGAAACCTCTTTAACCTATCTATAGTAGAATTATTTATTACTATTAGACTAAGTAAGGGGCCCCTAGCTTTATGGCTTAATACCTAGCTATACTTCTTATTAGTACTAGGTTAGCTAAACTATAAGTAAGTATAGAGGTCGTCTTATTACTAAGTTTTACTTAGCTTTATATTAACTAGGAATATTACCTTATAGGAGGTTCTTAAGGTTGTTCCAAACTTCTTAGATTTAGTAGTATTACTAGCCTTATACCCCTTTACCTTAAGATCCTCTATTACTAGGAAGAATAATAAGAGAGGAGATTAGAGTAGAGTAATAAGCTAGAACTTAGCTTAGGAGTATTTAAACTTATCTTAACTTAGCTAGGGTTTGATAGGTATATTAACCTTATCTATTTCTATTTATTTATTTAATAGTAATTATTTAGCTTCTTTATTATCCTTAGTATTATTCAAGCGTAGCGCCTATATCTACTTATTAATATTACTATTAAATCTTTAGGTTTTATTAAATTAAATATTTTATATAATAATAACTTCTCGCTTAGATTAGTATTATATTTAATCTAAGTTAGAGGAGGTATAGCTTATAAGGTATCTAATTTAAACCCTTAGCTTAAAGCGCTAGAGTTAGTTTTTATATAGCTAGGCTTAACTAGTTATTATAAAGACCTTATAGCTATACTAGTAAAGGTAGGAGATATCTAGTATAGTAGTATTACCTTTTATAAGTCTATATAGGAGCTTATATAGCATCTTCTAGTCTCTTAACCTTATTAAGGTATAATTATAGGTATATATCGGTACTATATAGATTTCTAGCTATAAGTATAGTAATAGCTTTAATAATATATAAAGATATCTAGCCTTTACTTTTATAATTATAATAATCCTCTCTTCTTTATTATTTTAAGCCTAGGTATTTAATACTAATAGCTTAATTTAAATATTATATATCTAGATAAGCTCCTTAACTTCTAAGTATTTTAGGATATTATTATTATATTTAAACGCCTTAATTATTATATTAAGTTCCCTCTCGAGAGAATTAATAAACTAGGTAAATACCCTTATTGAGGTTCTTATTAATTAATCCTCGAGATAGTAGTCCTAGGTATAACCTAATTATCTATTTATAAATAGTTATAGGGTTATAAATCCTCTATACCTTTATTTAAATAAGTAAAAATCTAGGGCTATATATCTCCCTAGTATTAATATAGTAATAGTCTCTCTTAGTATTTAATAGACTTAGTATATTATCTTTCCTAGCTTATAAGTATTATAATTTATTATTACAATAGGTATCCTACTCTTTACCCTTACTTTATATATTACTACTTCTAATTAGTATATAGTAGCCTCTCTAGTATAGCTAAGTTCTAAGTACTACTTATTAGAGCTCCCTTTTCAAGGCTTCCTTCTTATTAATATAATATATATATTATATTATAGAGGAGTTAGTATAATATTATTATAAAACGCTACTCAAGTCCTCTTTAGTATATATATAAGGATATATTAGTTATAGATATCTAGGACCTTCGCTATATAAGTCCTATTATATTATTAGAGGTATTATTAATTTAGTTTATGATCTTAATATACCCCTTTCTTCTTTAAGTATCTATAGGATATACGATTACTTATTATAATATTATAATATATAGTATTATTAAGATAGAGGGTAGATTAATACCCTCTTAGTCTAATTACTATTATAATCATAGATCTATATCCCTTAATAGGTATTAGCTTAGATCTCGTGAGAATAAAGTCTTTATTATAAATGCTATAGAGGGTTTTAAACTAAGTAAGGCTATTTAAAATATAAACTATTAATTCTAAATCTAGTAATACTAATTTAAATAGCTTATAGTTATAAGCTATTAGAAATACTACTCCCTTAGGTCTAATTCTTTCTTAGTATGTTATTAAGAGTTATTAATCTTTTATAGAGATCTTTAAATAATTAATCTTATTTACTAATTCCCCTTTATATTACTCCTTAACTATCTTAGTAATAGCTTTATTTAGGGTTTAATAATCTAGCGCCTTATTAATAAAGATATACTAAAATCTTAATAATAAGTAAAAGAATATAGAGTATACTTTATACTTACTAATTCTCCTCTTTTACTTATCTTATTAGTTATTAAACTTTTTATTAATTTATCTCTTTCTTAAGTTACTTTATTATTAAGGGGGTTTTAATATATAATTAGGAATATTAGTTATAATTAGCCTAAATACCCCTCTTTTTATAATATATAACATAGAGTCTACTAAATTAACTTTTATAAGAGATCTTTCTATATATACTCTTAATAAAGTTAAATAACTTTAAAGTTCTATTATTAATATCCTTCCTATAAGTTAACTTATATATTATTACTTATAATATAAAAGGTATTTAATAAGTAACATAAATAAAGTTATTAAACTATTTTAACTTATTATTACTTTTTACTATTTTAATAGCCCTTACCTCTAATATAACTACTTTATACTTTATAATCTATTAAGTTCGGAATTACACCGCAGCCCCTTCGCAAAAAGACTATAATAAATTTACCTAGTTTATAAGTATAATTCGGGAAATACTATATAAGTATTTTAACTTATACCCTCTATTAGTTAAGGAAAATAATATAGGAACCCTATATATTCCTATTACTTATAAGTAAACCCTCTAAATATTATAAAATTAGATATGCGCTATACTAGGGCTAATTATATTAGAACTAAATAGGTTACTAAGGCTCTTATAATAACGCCCTTGCTAAACCTTTTAATAAAGTAAAAGCTATTATATAAGATAACTCCTTAACCTAAAAGGTTAACTTTCTAGTAAGGTATTAAAAGTAAAAGCTACTATATAAGATAACTCCTTAACCTAAAAGGTCGACCTTCTAGTAAGGTATTATAAATAGCCTCTAGCTACTATATAGTGATTTTACCTACTTAAGTATAATAGACCTTCTAACTCCGCGCCTCCTAATAATATATAGCCTTTAGTTATGTAATCCCTAATAACCTCCTAAGTTACTAACTACCTTTCCTAACTATAGCTATACTTATATATACCCTACTAGATAGCCTCATAATCTTTAACTTTATATTAATAATAACGTGGTTTTTAATTATTTAAGTATAGGTAGACTACGAAACTATTAACTTTTCCTCTCGCGCACTACCCGCGCCGCCGTTAAATACTACCTCTATTACCGCTTCCTATACTGTTATTAGTAACGCTCTCTCTCTATATTAAAGCAGTTAGCGTAAGCTATACTTACTAATATTTAAGCCCTAAGGGGCCTAGGCTACCTCTACCTTAATAGTATAGAAAGCTTGCTTAAAGAAGGGCTACTCTATAGGATATATAATAACCTACCTAGCTTCTACTACTAAGTCTATTTACTTAGCTATAATATAATAATAAGTATCCCCCCTAGGGGTATTAATAAGAGCCCTCTTAAGGGCTATATTAATAATATACTCTCTATATATAATAAAGTAATTAAAAAAAGAGTAGGTTTTATTAATTATATTAATACTAAACTCTCTAGTAAGCTCTTATATATTATTAGTATTAAAGGGTATACCTCGCGCAAGCTTAGCGTTTTTATATATAAGGTCTAGTATTAATATAATTAAGGATTTATTATAAGTTAGATAAGGATAAAGAAGAGGGAGAGGTATAAGGCCCTACTTATAAAGCTTCTTATACTTCTAGCTATAAGAACCTCTTAGGAAAGATCTCTTTAGTTAAGGAGTTACCTCTTATATAATAATATTTATAATACTTTACTAGAAGGCTAACCTTTTAGGTTAAGGAGTTATCTTATATAGTAGCTTTTATAGCACCTTATTAGAAAGTTTAGCGAGGGTATTACTCTAAGAGCCTTAGTAGCCCGTTTAGCTCTAATATAATTAGCCCTAGTATAGTATATATCTAACTTTATAATATTTAGAGGGTTTACTTATAAGTAGTAAGAATAGATAGGGTTCTTATATTATTTTCCTTAACTAGTAGAGGGTATAAGTTAAAATACTTATATAATATTTCCTAAAGTATACTTATAAACTAGGTAAATTTATTATAGTCTTTTTATACAGGGGCTATAGCGTAATTCCGAACTTAATTCTAAGTCCCCCTAAGTAATTATTTATATAGGAGTTAATAATACTCCTAATTTACTAGAATAGGTATTTATTACTAAGAAATTAGCTTTTTAAAAGTAATCTTAAAACTTTAGCTTTATTAGAGGGGTTTTTAAGATAGCTTTAAGATCCTCTTTCTTAATATTATTTAAATTAATATACTCTTATAGTCCTATTAACTTAAGCTTATACTAAGTTTAATTCTATTAGAAGGGCTAATTACTTAGTTTATAAAGTTCTAATAAGAAGCTAGAGGCTCTAGAGGTATAATTAAAAGTAGGCTTACTATAGGTTTATATATTAATAATATATAAGTAAATTTAATATTATAGATTTAGTTAAATAGCTTTAATTAATATGATATATAAAAATTAAATTATTAAAAATTAAATTATATTATATAGGGTATAAAAGTAACTAAAAATTAATTTATAACTATCCTAAAATCTCTATATATAGGTCTAGGCGGGATTTATACCTAAAACTAGCTAAAGTAGATATTACCTAATTTAGGCTAGATTTCGCGCTGCTTTTGTATACATATTATGCTCCACCGCGCGCGCCTAGGGGGTCGATTTGACAGGAGTGCCGATTTTTTTTGTCACCCGCCTGCATGGATGAAATGAAATAGTATGACGAAGATGATCATCACTGAGGTTATAGGTACAAACCAGTTTTTATGTTTTTTTTTTTTTTTTTTAAACTTCCAAAGGATTTAGATATCTTTTAGGAAAAAGGATGATTTCTAGCAGGGCAAGTTCGGATTATGCCAGAGAAATCACGAATGCCACTGGGTATGAACCCACCCAGCTTACCTCACCCAAATTCCCCGAAGTGCAAGGGCTGCATATCTGCCGTACCGGCAGCAACGCTCGCTAAGTGCTGCTACTGGCCAGGTCAGGAAGCTATAGGTAGGTAAGGTAGGTAAAGTAAGGTAGGGTAGGTACCTACCTTGAGGTGAAATACCCTTGTCAGAACCCTGATTTTGCTAAGATACCATTCAAAAACATGACAGGGCCGCGCATCTGAAAAAATCTCACCAGCGCTTGTCGGGACAGCAGAGGAACTCAAGGAGTCAGGCACGGAATCTACGATTGGCCAATTATTGGATCCCAGCACCGAGAAACGGGGACGGCTTATCGTTACCGGAGCCCATTAGGAGCTGCATGACCTTCCAGTCCCGGCCGAAAGACGCCCACGCAGCTGCGAGAGATCACACCGACCCTTTCTTTGATCATGGAGCGCCATAAAACCACCGTCAACAAGATCGCCACCGCCGTAAGGTCTTTGTTTGACCGTAAGGAGCCCTATCGCATCTTCCATGGCTCAACGAACAGCACTCGTCCCTTCCGTCGAGACCGCTTCGTGGACATCAGCGCACTTGGCAATGTCCTTGAGGTCAACAAGGCGGCTCGTACCGCCTTGGTCGAGCCCAATGTCCCCATGGATCGGCTCGTTGAGAGCACCCTTCGCCACGGCCTGATCCCCCCCGTTGTCATGGAATTTCCTGGTATCACGGCCGGAGGAGGTTATGCGGGAACGGCGGGGGAGAGCTCTAGCTTCAAGCATGGCTTCTTTGACGACACCATTAACGAGGTTGAGCTGGTGTTGGCGAACGGTGAGGTTATTCGCGCCAGCCCAAAAGAAAGAGCCGACCTCTTCCGTGGCGCCGCCGGAGCCGTCGGTACGTTGGGAGTCACTACCATGATCGAGCTACAACTCATCGAGGCCAAAAAGTACGTCAAGACAACGTACTACAGGACTCATAGCGTCGCCGAGGCCGTAGAGACGATACATGCTGAGACACTCAAGCCAGAGAACGACTACGTCGACGGCATTCTCTTTTCCAAGGACCACGGCGTCGTCATAACCGGCACGTTGACGGATGAATTACCCACCGACAGCAAGCCGCAGACCTTCAGCGGAGCTTGGGACCCCTGGTTTTACCTTCACGTCAAGGACCGCACTGCCGGCGCCTCTTCCGGTGCCATTGAGGGCTTCGCTCCCGTCGTCGACTTCGTGCCACTGGCCGAGTACCTATTCCGCTACGACCGAGCGGGTTTCTGGGTTGGTGCCGCCGCCTTCGACTATTTCAAGTATGTGCCATTCACGCGCTTTACGCGGTGGTTCCTCGACGACTTCCTGCACACGCGTATGCTCTACCGCGCACTGCACGGCAGCGGCGAGTCTGCTCGCTTCGTCGTGCAGGATCTCGCGCTGCCTTACAAAAATGCTGAGCGGTTCGTCGACTACACCGCCGAGAACTTCAATATCTGGCCGTTATGGCTCTGCCCCCTAAAGCAAACGGCGCCGCCCACTTTCCATCCGCACACGGGCGAGGTCGAAACACTGCCGGCAGCCAAGGGAGTTAGCGGCACCACGACGACGCCCAAGCCGATGCTGAACATCGGCCTCTGGGGTTGGGGGCCCGCGAACCCGGACGAGTTTGTGGCAAAGAACCGTGCTCTCGAGCATAAGCTCCGCGAGCTCGGTGGCATGAAGTGGCTGTACGCGCACACGTATTATACCGAGGAGGAATTCTGGCAGGCTTACGACCGGAAGTGGTACGACGAGCTCCGTGAGAAGTATGACGCGACGACACTCCCGACCGTGTACAACAAGGTCAAGGTCGACGTTGACGCCCGCAAGGAGGAGCTCAAAAGCTGGCGGCAGGTTGTGAAATCGAAGCCACCTATTGGCGGTCTCTACGGCATCTGGAAGGCTATCCAGAGCAAGGACTATCACTTGCATCGCCACGCGGAGTGGAAATACAGAGGCGAGAAATGAGATGGACGACACGTTTGTGACTATGATCAGAGACGGCCTGGCATATACATCATGCAGCGAGTATGCCTTGTCTAACAAATATAAGTAATGTATCAGCAACTTGCTGGAAGGTCGACCTTTTGGGTTGAGGAGTCATCTCGTATGGTGGCTTTCACCTTGCTAGAAGGTTCAGCGAGGGCGTTTCTAGGCCACGAGAGCCTCAGTGGCCCGTTCAGCTCCGATATAATCAGCCCCGGTGCGGCGCGCGTCCGACTTTATGTAGTAATATTTAGAAAGTTTACTTGCGAGTAGTAGGAATATATAGGGTTCTTATATTATTTTCCTTAACTAGTAGAGGGTATAGGTTAAAATACCTATATAGTGTTTCCCGAATTATACCTACGAACTAGGTGAATTTGTTATAGTCTTTTTGCGAAGGGGCTGCGGCGTAATTCCGAGCTCACTAAGTAATGTATCGATTATCAGCCATTAGTTACCATATAGGCGATCACCAGTGGGACGTTTGGCTGAAGCTTTGAAATAAGCCGTTTCGCATGTCAAAGTCGTTCCTTATCTATTCATATCTCTTCCCTGGACCCATCGTAACGATGCTCAAATACGATCGTCTGGCCTGGTATATACAATTCCATATTACGAGGGGTGTCCACGCAGCATGGGCCTCACGTCGAGGATCACCCGTCTGTCGTAGCCTGTGGCGCCTCTGTTCCCTCCTCTGATTAAGTGCCTCATGCTGACCCCTAGTGCCTTTTCAGCAGTGATGTCGCAAGATCTATGCAACCGCCTCTATCAATTCGCCAGTCCAAGACCGAGAAGGTGCACCTGTTCGCAATCGCGCGGTACTCTATGCCTTGACGGTGTAAGAGCGCTTGAACATCTCGTCAATGTTTTCGAGGTAGTAAGTGCCGGGCACAACGGTGGAAGCATCGCCCTTGGGGGTGAAGCCCTTCTGGAGGTGGGCCTGCTTGCGGAGGTCGCACATCTGGAACGAGTTGTTAGCAATGCCATCGTCTGAAAATGAGGAATCTTCCTGTATTACGGAGTCATAGGTATCGGGGGCCACCTTGCGGCGAGCTTCCAATCTGGCGGGAAGGTCAAGGACCTTGGCGAGGGGAGTGACGTCTCCGTTGATACGGAAGGAAAAGAAGCTGGCAGCCAGACCAGAACCGTAGCTGAATGCGCCGATGCGCTTGCCATTCAGGGTAGCAGCGTCGACGTAAGAAAGCAAGCTGGCGATACCGCCCCACACGCTGCCGCAGTACATATTGCCGCACAGAGTTGCGACCTGGATGCCAGGGGTCACTCTCTCTTGGTATTTCTTCTTGGTGAGAGCCATGAAGGTCTTCTCAACGACCTTGTCGACCAGTGACTTCTCGTAGTCCATGTCACGCAGCTCAGGAGCGACCTCGGCGAAGGCGGAGCTGTCGGCATCGGCAAGGTAGTCGTGGTACAACAGACGGCCGTACGACTTCTGGACAAGCTTGCAGTTGGGGGCGTGGAAAGCCAGGTAGTCAAAGCGGTCCAAGGAGGTCTTGGGCGCATCGCCGCTGGCAAGCTTGACCTCGCGCTTGTTGTACTCGCGGTAGGCAGCGTCCAAGGCCTTGGTGTAGCAGGTAAGGGAATAGTGACCGTCGACATAAGGGTACTCGCTGGTCAGGTCGGGCTTGTAAAAGTCATAGGCGTGCTGCATGTAAGTTCCGCGCAGACCGGGCTCAGCGACGACAGGGGCGTTGGGGCCGACGAGCATGGCGACAGCTCCTGCACCACCCGTGGGGCGGGCGTTACCCTTAGCGTAGAGGGCGATGTCACCGGCAACGACAATGGCGTCGCGGCCGTCCCAGGCGGAGGACTCTATCCAGTTGACAGTGTTGAAGAAGGCATTGGTACCTCCGTAGCAGGCGTTCACGGTGTCAACTCCCTCAATGTTGGTGTTGTCGCCAAAGAGCTGCATGAGCACAGTCTTGACAGACTTGGACTTGTCCAGAATGGTCTCGGTGCCGACCTCGAGGCGACCGACGGAATTGGGGTCGATGTTGTACTTCTTGAGCAGGTTGGAAGTAACGGTCAGGGCGAAAGAGTAGATGTCTGCAAAAACGCCGGAATCAGAACGCGCTCATGCAATAGCCGAAAAAATCGTAATCCGGACTCACCCTCGCGATCGTCGCAAAAGGCCATCTTGGTCTGGCCAAGGCCAATAGTGTACTTGCCCGCGCTGACGCCATCGAAAGTCTCGAGCTCGGATTGCTCGACATACTAGTTGGTGGTGACCTCTTTGTCAGTGACGGATTTTCGTGTTACCCGAGAATAACAAAAAAAGAGAACACCAGGGAAGCATCGAGGATCAACAAGCGGGTGTGGGTGCAAGACGGAGGGGAAGCGATTGGTGGGTGGATGACGTTGCGATTTCGGCGAGGGGCGGCGCGTTTTTTTTTCTCCTTCTTGTGGTTGTGGTGCAGGTGGCGGCGATGGTGCAAATATTCTGGGAGGCGTACCTGGCTAGGGAAGTAGATCTCAATGGCCTTGATGCCGATGTTCTGAGGACGGGACGCCATTGTGGACAGCGATTTAGGAGTGAACTGGAGTCGGCAGAAAAAGATTGGGAAGGAAATTAGAATCTAAGGACTTGGAGAATCAGCCAAGAAGCTCTCCATTTTTGAACTCAGCCGACTTTCACCGCCGTTTCAACGAGCTGGCAACTCAGTTGCAGAAATGCCCAACGTGCAGAGAAAGGCCAGGGTTCAACATTCCAGCAATCACATATTACTAGGGTGGGCAAGGGTGAGAGAGGGGGAGGGGCAACCAGGCCCAACGCACCTATTGGTTGACAGAGAGACGAATGGATTTGTTTGCTTGAAGGGCGAGTGAATTGCGTAAACTCTGGCGGTCGCGGCTGAGGAGGAGGAAGAGAGCAGAAAGAAGATGAGGAGGATGAGCAGGGAAGCTATGAGGGAGGTAGCAAAGGTCAAAAAACAGAGAGAATCTAGACGAGGGGCGTTTATGGTTTTTTTTTTTTACTCTAAATTTCCACGTCTCTGCAGGATACCAGGAAGCTAACGGCAGGAGGCAAAGGTACGGTACTGGACGAATGGGAGTGTTTTAATATTAATCCCCACTGACGTAGCAACGCACCGCGGAGAGGAGGAAGGCGTCGAGTGAGGTATCCATCCATCCATTGATGGATAACACTAACAACACCTTTCCTTTCCTAAATACCTGTTACCTGGGTGTGATTGGGGGTCTGGAATGGGACGAGTTGGGACGGGGACGGGATCGCGATACGAATACCTGAGTACTAAGTGGTAAGGCAACATACCTTGGGTTAAGGAAGGTCAGGTAAGGTAATGTAATGTATCAATCAGCGCAGAGGTCAGCCGTCTGGCAGCCACATGGTGTGTGGGAAAAAAAAAGAAAAAGAAAGGGAGACATTGACCGTCTAGAACGCCGTCTTGGCCCGAATTTGGCACCTGCTTGCCCAAGGTATCTTCCGTCATGTCGCGACTTGGCGTGGCACGGCCAAGCAAAGCAAAGCAAAGCAAAACAAATGAGTGCAATCCAGCATCGTACTGAACGAGAATAACGTCCTGTGCCTAGGTTGTCCGGTGCTTCGGACTCGGAGGATGCCCTGCCCTGTCCAGCTGGCTACCCTTACCTAGCTGGCGGCTGCATCTTGCGGCTTGCCCTGCCGCCGGAACGTGCCTGAGGCAGGTGGCTCGAGTCAGGGAAGAGCACAGCCAAGGGAAAGAGAAGTATCGAATCATATAGTATAGGGTATAAAAGTAACTAAAAATTAATATATAACTATATAAAAACTCTACATATAGATCCGGGTGGAATTAATACTTAAAACTAGCTAATATAGATACTACTTAATTTAGATAGATTTTACACTACTCTTATATATATTACACGGTCAATTATATACGCCTGAAAAGTTAATTTAATATATATCTTTAGTTTTAATATAATATAGTATAACTAGCTAACTTCTCTATTAAACTATACATTACTTAAATCTAATATATTTAAAGTTATTTAATACTTTATTCAAGTATTTTAATATATTAATATATACTTATATATATAAGTACTTAGTATTACTTATTATAATTCCTAATATTATATCTTTTTATTCTTAAGTTTATTAATTGGTAGATAGTTTAGAAGGTTAGTGCTAATTCCTCTTAGAGTTACTTAAGAGACTATAATTAAGAGTATTTATAATATTCTAGGGATTATTTATTTTTTTATTATTCTCTATTATTCTCTATTATTATTATTATTACTATTATTATTATTACTATTATTATTATTACTATTATTATTATTACTATTATTATTATTACTATTATTATTATTACTATTATTATTATTACTATTATTATTATTACTATTATTATTATTACTATTATATTATAAAGTTATATAAATAGTAATTAAATAGCTTATAATATTAATATGTCTTGTCTTCATTTCTCTTCCCCTTAAGTTATAGGTTTTTTTACCTAAAGCCTTATAGTAATAAAGAGGTTTTAAGAGAATTAAATTACTAAAGAGGAGGCCTCTAAAGAGCTAACGTGGTTTATTAGTTAGCTGCGTATATTAGGTAGCCGCGCACTCTTCCCTATATCTATAATAATATCTAGTATTTCTTAACTATAATATATCAAATCTATTATTAGTTATTACTATTAGAATCTCCTAATAATTTAATATCCTTAGAATAGGTCTATATATTATAACTAGTCTTACTATAGATATCATAATATCTCTAAGCTAGCTAGGCCCTTTTTAATAAACCTCTTTCCTTATTTCCTTAAAGTATTAGATATTTATATTTTTATTTCTCTTTTAATAAACCCTTAGAGTTCTCTATACTAAGTACTCTTTTAAGCTAGACCTATATTTCTTTAGCTTTTTAATATTTTATAAATATTATATTTATATCTTTAAGTATATAAAGCTAATTAGTTAAAAGAGTAAGTAAGTATATTATGACTTATATAGCTTTTAATAATTACTTAACTATAGTAATAATTAGTATTAATAAGCTTTCTTAATAAATAGAGATCTAACTTTGAATAAAGTTAGATTATAAGATAGTTTATTATAGGTTAGAGAGTATTTATAATTATTAAGGTAATAGAATTAAAAGGTTAGCTATAAGAAGTATAATTATTTATAAATATATATTACGCTTTTAGATAATATAATCTAGATTCTATAGTAAATCTCTAGTACTTAGGAATATATTCTTAATATTTTCTTTACTAAAAGCCTTATTATAAGCCTAGTAAAAGGTAATAAAGAACTTAGACTTAGTATAATAATTTATACAGGCTTAAATAAAGAGGTTAGTTTTATTACTATATATATATTTTAGAGGTTAATAAAAAGTAATATCTAATAGCTGGAGTAAGTATAATAAATATACAAGTATACTAACTATTATAATATTATTCTACTTATAGTAATTATTAAATTTAGGTAATAAATAGCTCTTATAGCTATTAATAATAAGTATCTAGTAAATACCCTTAGTTTAGCTCTTAGTATATTTATTAAAGTATTTAATTTAGTTAAGACCTATCTATTTATTTATCTATTTATTAGTAGTAGGCTTAATAACCTAGTTACCTAGAAAACCTAGAATTCTATAGTTTAAATAGTAAGGTAATATGTACCTTTAATAATTATAAATAGAGAGATATACTACCCGCCCGAATTAATATATTTAATAACTATAGCCTATTTATAGTTACTAAGCTAAGTAGACTTTATTTTACTACGTTAATTAATATATATTACTACTATTAATATAGTAATTATACTTATTATAAAGCTAATCTTATTAAGATTATAAAGGTCCTTCTCTTAGATTCTATATTTAGTTATTATATTATATAATAATATAAAGTATTTTAAAATAACCTCTAGGTCCTCTTAAAGAGCCCTTTAATAATTATATAGATAATTAAACTTAGGTTTTAGAGTAAGATATAAGTTTATAAACTACTTAGGGCCTCTGGCCACTGCATAGTGATTTTACCTGCTCAAGTACAACAGACCTTCTAACTCCGCGCCTCCTAACAATATATAGCCTTCGGTCACGTGATTATAACTCTCCTAACTATAGCTATACTTATACGTGCCTATAGCCTTATAATCTTTAACTTTATATTGATAATAACGTGGTTTTTAATTATTTAAACTACGAAACTATTAACTTTTCCTCTTACGCACTACCCGCGCTACTAATACCGCCTCTATTACTACTTCGTCCGCTAGAAGTTATTACTATCTTTACTATGCCGTCGTTAGTAACGCTCTCTCTATATTATAGTTAGCGCAAGCTATACTTACTAACGTTCGCCTAGGCTACCTAGGCTGCCTCTACCTTAGTAATATAGAGGACCTGCTTAAAGAAGGGCTACTCTATAGGGTATATAATAACCTACTAAACTTCTGCTACTAAGTTTACTTACTTAGCTCTAATATTATCGCGCTTTATAGAGTCCCCTATAGGGGTATTAAGGTAAGCCCTCTTAAGGGCTATACTAATAATATACTCTCTATATATAGCGGAGTAGTTAATAAAGGAGTAGGTTTTATTAATTATATTAAGGCTAAACTCTCTAGCGATCCCCTCTATATTATTTATACTAAAGGGTATACCTCGCTCGGGCTTAGTATATTTATATATAGGGTCTAGTGCTAATATAGTTAAGGATTTATTATAAGTTATAGGGATAAGGATAAGGATAAGGGAGAGGTATAAGGCCCTGCTCGTAGCAGCAGAGCTTCTTATACTTCTATTTATAAGAACCTCTTAGGAAAGACCTCTCTAGTTAAGGAGTTACCTCTCGTATAATAGCGTTTACTTTTAGTACCTTACTAGAAGGTCGACCTTTTAGGTTAAGGAGTTATCTTATATAGTAGCTTTTATAGCACCTTACTAGAAGGTTTAGCGAGGGCGTTTCTAGGCTATAAGAGCCTTAGTAGCCTATTCGGCTCTGATATAATTAGCCCTAGTATAGCGCGCGTCCGACTTTATAATATTTAGAGGGTTTACTTGCGAGTAGTAGGAACGTATAGGGTTCCTATATTATTTTCCTTAACTAGTAGAGGGTATAGGTTAAAATACCTATATAGTGTTTCCCGAATTATACCTGCGAACTAGGTGAATTTATTATAGTCTTTTTGCGAAGGGGCTGCGGCGTAATTCCGAGCTTAATAAACTACTTAGCTTATTACTTATTAATAGGCTTATTATTATATACTTATAGTAAGAGATTAGCTATATCTTCTATACTAGTAAAATGTAAAGGAAATCCTCTAGTATTTTATTTAATAATAGATTAGAGAAGTACTTTCTTCTTAATTAAATTAAGTTTATATTATTAAGGTTAGGTAGGTTTATATTAAGTTTAGTTATTTATTCTATTATATAAAAAGCTTTTAGGGATATTATAGTTCTTTACTATATACTATATACTTAGCCTTTAGCCTATAGTACGTATTAATCAGATTGCGTTAATAGTAAGAAGGATTTTATCTTCTTATATATAAATTAGTATTATAATTATAGAGTAATTACGTATTAAATATAGAAGTAGTTAATAACTAAGCGGGTCTAGAAAAAGGTGCGCAGCTAACTAATATACGTGGCTAACTAATGAACCACGTTAAATATTTTCCCCTCTTATAATTAATAACTAAATCAAGTCCCCTATAGGGGTATTAAGGTAAGCCCTCTTGAGGGTTATGCCAACAATATGCTCTCTATATATAGCGGAGTAGTTAATAAAGGAGCGGGTTTTATTAATTATATCGAGGCTAAACTCTCTAGCAACCCCCTCCGCGTTATTTATATTAAAAGGTATACCTTACTTAGGCTTAGTATATTTATATATAGGGTTTAGTACTAATATAGTTAAGGGATAAGGATAAGGAAGAGGGAGAGGTATAAGGCCCTACTTATAGTAAAGCTTCTTATACTTCTAGCTATAAGAACCTCTTAGGAAAGACCTCTTTAGTTAAGGAGTTACCTCTTATATAGTAGTATTTATAATACCTTGCTAGAAGGTTAACCTTTTAGGTTAAGGAGTTATCTTATATAGTAGCTTTTACCTTACTAGAAGGTTTAGCAAGGGCGTTACTATAAGAGCCTTAGTAGCCTATTTAGCTCTAATATAATTAGCCCTAGTGCGGCGCGCGACTAACTTTATAATATTTAGAGGGTTTACTTATAAGTAGTAGGAATATATAGGGTTCCTATATTATTTTCCTTAACTAGTAGAGGGTATAAGTTAAAATACCTATATAGTATTTCCTAAATTATACCTATAAACTAGGTGAATTTATTATAGTCTTTTTGCGAAGGGGCTGCGGCGTAATTCCGAGCTTAATAACTAAATTAATCTCTAGTTATAGTATTATAAGGAGTATTTTAAATATTAATATATAGGTATTATAATATTCTCTATTTATCGCTATTTCTTATATAATATCTTTATAGGATATTTATATTAATAATTAAGTTCGGAATTACACCGCAGCCCCTTTGAAAAAAGACTACAACAAATTTACCTAGTTTATAAGTATAATTCGGGAAATACTATATAAGTATTTTAACTTATACCCTCTACTAGTTAAGGAAAATAATATAAAAACCCTATATATTCCTACTACTTATAAGTAAACCCTCTAAATATTATAGAGTTAGACGCGCGCTATATTAGGGCTAATTATATTAGAGCTAAATAGGCTACTAAGGCTCTTATAGTAACGCCCTTGCTAAACCTTCTAGTAAGGTAAAAGCTATTATATAAGATAACTCCTTAACCTAAAAGATCGACCTTCTAGTAAGGTACTAAAGGTAAAAGCTACTATATAAGATAACTCCTTAACCTAAAAGGTTAACCTTCTAGCAAAGTATTATAAATACTACTATATAAGAGGTAACTCCTTAACTAAAGAGGTCTTTCCTAAGAGGTTCTTATAGCTAGATATATAAGAAGCTCTATTATAAATAGGGCTTTATATCTCTCTCTCTTCCTTATTCTTATCCCTTAACTATATTAATACTAGACCTTATATATAAATACCCTAAGCCTAAGTAAGGTATACCCTTTAGTATAAATAATATAGAGGGGGTTACTAGAGAGTTTAGCCTTAATATAATTAATAAAACCCGCTCCTTTATTAACTACTCCGCTATATATTAAGCTCGGAATTACGCCGCAGCCCCTTCGCAAAAAGACTATAATAAATTCACCTAGTTCGCAGGCATAATTCGGGAAATACTATATAGGTATTTTAACCTATACCCTCTACTAGTTAAGGAAAATAATATAGGAACCCTATACGTTCCTACTACTTATAAGCAAACCCTCGTATAGAGTTAGACGCGCGCTATACTAGGGCTAATTATATTAGAGCTAAATAGGCTACTAAGGCTCTCGTAGTAATACCCTCGCTAAACCTTCTAGTAAGGCGAAAGCTACTATATAAGATAACTCCTTAACCTAAAACGTCGACCTTTGAGTAAGGTACTAAAAGTAAAAGCTACTATATAAGATAACTCCTTAACCTAAAAGGTTAACCTTCTAGTAAGGTAAATACTACTATATAAGAGGTAACTCCTTAACTAAAGAGGTCTTTCCTAAGAGGTTCTTATAGCTAGAAGCATAAGAAGCTCTGCTACTACGAGCAGGGCCTTATACCTCTCCCTCTTCCTTATCCCTTAACTATATTAGCACTAGACCCCGTATATAAAAACGCCAAGCCCGCGCGAGGCACGCCCTTTAACGCTAACAACGCGCAAGAGCTCGCTAGAGAGTTTAGCATCGATACGATCAATAAGACAGAGAGAGCGTTGCTAACGACGGCATAGTAAAGATAGTAACAACTTCTAGCGGACGAAGCAGTGATAGAGGCGGTATTTAACGGCGGCGCGGGTAGTGCGCGAGAGGAAAAGTCAATAGTTTCGTAGTCTATTGAATAATTAAAAACTATATTATTATTAATATAAAGTTAAAGATCGTGAGGCTATCTAGTGTAATAGGTATATATAAGTATAGCTATAGTTAGGAAAGTTATAATCATATAACCGAAGGCTATATATTATCAGGAGGCGCGGAGTTAGAAGGTCTGTTATACTTAAGCAGGTAAAATCACTATGCAGTAGCCAGAGGCCCTCCGCTATATATAGAGAGTATATTATTAGTATAGCCCTTAAGAGGGCTTATTTTAATACCCCTATAGGGGACTCTATAAGATATAATAATATTAGAGTTAAGTAAGTAAACTTAGTAATAGAAGCTTAGTAAGTCGTTATATACCCTATAGAGTAGCCCTTCTTCGAGGAGGTCCTCTATATTACTAAAGTAGAGGTAGCCTAAGTAGCCTAGGCGAATATTAGTAAGTATAGCTTATACTAACTGCTTTAATATAGAGAGAGCGTTACTAATAATAGCATAGCTAGCGGATAAAGCAGTAATAGAGGTAGTATTAGTAGCGTAGGTAGTGCGCGAGAGGAAAAGTTAATAGTTTTATAGTCTATTAAATAATTAAAAACTACGTTATTATTAATATAAAGTTAAAGATCGTTAGGCTATTAATAGGTATATATAAGTGCGGCTATAGTTAGGAAAGGATCACGTGACCGAAGGCTATATATTATTAGGAGGCGCGGAGTTAGAAGGTCTACTGCACTTAAGTAGGTAAAATCACTATATAGTGGCTAGAAGCCTAGTTTATAAGTATAATTCAGGTTCTAAAAGATAGTTATCCCTACTAAGGCTATAGTATATATATCCCTTAGATTATAAGGCTATTAATCTCCTCTTACAATAATAAGTCTTACCTTAATTTTAACTAGTCTTCTATATTTATTTAATTTATAAGTATATACCTAGTAATAACTAAGGACTTTATAATACTATTATACTAAGTACCTTAATCTATAACTTAGACTACTTATGGCTATTTAGATGTAATATTTTAGCTTTTCTAAACTTATCCCCCAATAAGTAACTTACTAGTTAGCTATGAAATAATAGTAATAATGGTAGATCCCTCTAATAGGTTCCTAATAAGAACCTCTTTAACCTACTAATAATAAGATTACTTATTACTTTTAAATTAAGTAGGGGGCCCACCGCCTTATAGCTTAATACCTAGCTATACTCCATATTGATACTAAGTTAGCTAGACTATACGTAGGTATAGAGGTTATCTTATTACTTCTTACTTAGCTTTATATTAGCTACGAATACTACTTTATTAGAGCTCCTTAAATCTATTCTCTATTCCCTAGGTTTAATAGTAATAGCCTTATACCCTTTTACCCCTAGATCCTCTATTACTTAGAAGAATAATACGGGAGGATATTAAAATAGAATAATAAGCTAGAACCTAGCTTGAGAGTATTTAAACCTATCTTAATTTAGCTAGAGCTTCATAAATATATTAACTTTTTACTTATATTTATTTATCTAGTTAGTAGTAACTACGGAGCTTCTTCATTATCCTTAGCATTATTAGGGTATAATACATGTTAGGGACTTATTAGCTTATTAATATAATTAGAATAATCTCTAATATTGTCTTAGCCTATCTCTTGTAGGTTATCCTTTAACTTATTAATATTACTACTAAATTATTAGCTTTTATTAAATTAAATATCTTATATAATAATAACTTCTCGCTTAGCTAAGTCTTATATTTAATATAAGTTAAAGAGTATATAGCTTATAAGGTATTTAATCTAAGCCCTAGGGTTAAAACGATAAAGCTAGCTTTTATATAGCTAGACTTAACTCGTTATTATAAAAACCTTATAGCTATACTAATATAAGTAGGAGATAGCCTCTAGATGCTATATAGTGATTTTACCTACTTAAGTATAAAAGACCTTCTAACTCCGCGCCTCCTGACAATATATAGCCTTCGGTCACGTGATCCTTTCCTAACCATAGCCGCACTTATACGTGCCCGTTATACTAGATAGCCTCACGATCTTCAACTTCATATCGATAATAACGTGGTTTTTGATTATTTAAGTAGGATAAGGAAGAGGGAGAGGCATAAGGCCCTGCTTATAGAGCTTCTTATACTTCTAGCTATAAGAACCTCTTAGGAAAGACCTCTTTAGTTAAGGAGTTACCTCTTATATAGTAGTATTCATAGCACCTTACTAAAAGGTCGACCTTTTAAGTTAAGGAGTTATCTCGTATAGTAGCTTTCACCTTACTAGAAGGTTTAGCGAGAGCGTTACTATAAGAGCCTTAGTAGCCCGTTTAGCTCTAATATAATTAGCCCTAGTATAGCGCGCGTCTAACTTTATATGAGGGTTTGCTTACGAGTAATAGGAATATAATAGGAACATATAAGGTTCCTATATTATTTTCCTTAACTAGTAGAGGGTATAGGTTAAAATACCTATATAGTATTTCCCGAATTATGCTTGCGAACTAGGTGAATTTGTTATAGTCTTTTTGCGAAGGGGCTGCGGTGTAATTCCGAGCTTAATAGATTATCCTTCCTAGCTTATAAGAGTTATAATCTATTATTATAATAAATATCCCACCTTTTACTCTTATATATTATATTACTATCCCTAATTAGTATATAGTAGCCTCTCTAGTATAGCTACGTTATAAGTACTAGTTAATATAGCTACTTTTCTAAAGCTTCCTACTTATTAATATAGTATATATATTATATTATAGAGGAGTTAGTATAATACTATTATCAAACGCTACTTAAGTCTTCTTTAGTATATACTTAAGGATATATAAATTATAGATATATAGAACCTCTATAATATAGGTCCTATTATATTATTAGAAGTATTACTAATCTAGTCTCTTATTCTAATATATCCCCTTCTTCTTTAAGTATCTATAGGATATAAGATTACTTACTATTATATTATAATATATAATATTATTAAGGTAAGGAGTCGCTTATTGCCCTTTAGGTCCAAATATATTTATATCTATAAATTTATATCTTTTAATCCTTATTAGCTTAGATTCTATAAGGATAAGGTCTTTATTATAAGTATTATAGAGGGTTTTAAACTAATTAAGATTATTTAGGATATAGATTATGAATTATAAATCTAGTAATATTAACTTAGATAGCCTATAGTTATAGGCTACTAAGAATATAACTCCCTTAGTCCTAGTCCTTTAATTAGTTTCATAATACCGGTATATAAAGAGAGCGAGGGTAGGCGTACTATAAAGTCTGAATTATTAATAATGTTAAGTTATATTAGAAGGTAGCTAGCGAGGTAGGAATAATATAAAAGGCTAACGAGGTAGGTCACGTAATAGGTCACGTGACTACTCGCCAGGTCCTAGTATTCTAACACGGGCCACGGATCCGAAGTTAGATCTAGCTTACCAGGCGAGTAGGAGTCCTACCTACGTAGTAGGTAGGCGAATATTCCTATACCTTCCTTAGTATTATATTAAGAGTTATTAATCCCTTATAGAGATCTTTAGATAATTAATCTTATATACTAATTCCCTTTATATTTCTCTTATATTAACCTAGCTATAGCCTAATTGAAATTTTAATTATCAAGCGTTTTATTAATAAAGATATACTAAAACCTTAATAAGGGGTAGTAGAATATACACCTCTCCCGGAGTTTCAAATGTTAGCGCATTGAATTGCCCCACTAGTCCCTATCTCATAACTAGGTTTTTTTATTAAAGTTATAACTTTATTATTTTCCCCCGATTTCTATAGGATTCTAAGGAAAGTGACTTCTAATATAAAAGCCGAAGCCTAACTACTAACGCCGAAAGAGAGGGCGGATCTTTTTCCTACTACTACTAACCCTAATACCTATCTACCCGCATAGTAACCTCGCTAGGTCTACTAATTACTAAGAGGTTAGGTAGTAGTAGTATTAGCTACTAAATATACTATATAAATAATACTAATTTAAAAGTACTAGTACTGCGGTAATCTTGCGCTGTTTAGTTATAGTATCGTGGGGCAATTCACACGCTAACATTTGAAACCCCGGGAGAGGTGTAGAATATACTCTATACGTATTAAATCCCTTCTTCTCCTTAATATCTTTGTAAAGAACTACTTTTTATTCTACCTATTCGTATAGTAATAAAAGCTAGTTTTAATTATTGAAGTAATACTATTACCAAAAAAGAAAGAAAAACTTAAAGTTAAATTATAGATAATAGTTAGTGCTATTAAAATACTATTATAATATAGTATATAATAAGACTAGTAGTAGTACTAAATGAATTTACTCTATACTAGTTATAGATCTACTTAATTCTTAATTAGTATTTTCATAATAAGCTACATAAGAGCAGGTATCTAGGTAGAAAAGGGGACTAAAACGTAGCCTAAATGACAGATATCAATAGGCTAGGTTAAGGTATAATGAAAGCTGATAGATTTAAGCATAAGAAGGCATAGATCTCTTAACGAATTCATTTCATAATGAATGTTGAATTATTGATGTTATTTCTAAGTTATAAATCGTTCCCTTAGTGAGTAAGGGGAAGGATATTCTGAAATATAGCTCTTAAACAGCTAATTATTGAGCCTATTAAGCAGAATTATACTTAGATCACTAAGTGGTCCGCGCGCTTTTTTAATATATTTATAGCTATAAATATAAGGATTATTAATATATATAAGGTTATTATTAAGATTAGGGCTTATTATATTAGAGCTAAATCGCTACTAAGGCTCTTATAGTAACGCCCTTACTAAACCTTCTAATAAGGTACTACAAAAGCTATTATATAAGATAACTCCTTAACTTAAAAGGCTAACCTTCTAGTAAGGTAAAAGCTATATAAGATAACTCCTTAACTTAAAAGGTTAACCTTATAGTAAGGTATTATAAATACTATTATATAAGAGATAACTCCTTAACTAAAGAGATCTTTCCTAAGAGGTTCTTATAGCTAGAAGCATAAGAAGCTCTATTATAAATAGGGCTTTATACCTCTCTCTCTTCCTTATCCTTATCTAACTTATAATAAATCTTTAACTATATTAATACTAGACCTTATATATAAACGTACTAAGCTTATATAAGGTATACCCTTTAATACTAATAATATAAAAGAGCTTACTAAAGAGTTTAAAATTAATATAGTTAATAAAACCCGCTCCTTTATTAACTACTCTATTATATATAGAGAGTATATTATTAATATAGCCCTTAAGAGGGCTCTTATTAATACCCCTAGAGGGGATACTTATAATTATATTATAGTTAAGTAACTAGACTTAGCCTTAGAAGCTAGGTAGGTTATTATATACCCTATAGAGAAGCCCTTCTTTAAGCAAGTCCTCCGCACTATTAAGGTAGAGGTAGCCTAGGCCCCTTAGGGATTAGTAAGTATAGCTTACGCTAATTACTTTAATATACAGAGAGCGTTACTAATAGCGGACGAAGTAGTAATAGAGGTAGTATTAGTAGCATAAGTAGTATATAAGAGGAAAGGTTAATAGTTTTATAGTCTATTAAATAATTAAAAACCACGTTATTATTAATATAAAGTTAAAGATTGTGAGGCTATTAATAAGCACGTATAAGTATAGCTATAGTTAGGAGAGGTAGTTAGTAAGATCACGTGACTAAAGGCTATGTATTATCAGGAGGCTCGGAGTTAGAAGGTCTATTATACTTAAGCAGGTAAAATCACTATGCAGTGGCTAGAGGCTATAATACTCTTCATTTCTAAGAGTATATATATTTATAACTATCATTATCATTATAAAAATACTCTTAGTATTTATTGAAGAGTATAGAAGTTAGTTATATCTTTATTATAAGAAGTATTATTATCCTTTTATATAAGAGAGTATATCTTAAATTTCTAATGGATATAAACGACTTATTCTATAATATAAGAGTCTTTTTAAGTACTATTATTATTATTTTCTTTATTAAGGAAATAAATTCCCTTTTTATTAAGGTAGTAAATACATTTTTTATTAAGATTGAGGATATTAACCCCTTTATATTAAGGATATAAGATGAAATGTCTTTTATATCACGAATATAACTCCCTTCGTTTTATTAAGGATATAAGTCCTTTTACCCTAAGTAGTATAGTTAGAGGCTCCTTCGAGCTTAGGAATAGTGAATTTAGTATTTATTATAGTTATAGTTATTATGAATAGGTCGTATAGTATAGCGGTTAAAGTATTAGTATTAGTATTAGTAAGGGTTAAAGGGTTTAAAGTTCGAGGTTCGAAGTTCGAGGTTTGAATCGAGTTTTTAGCGCTTCCTTTTAGTTGTTCAGCGTTCTCATAGCTTAGTAAGCTGGGCTTATAATCTCTTAGGATATATTATATAATTAATAGCTTAAAGAGAAAATAATAGGCATAAATAACTTAGTTTTAAAGTCTCTAAGTAAGTGAATAAGAGAGAGAGAGAGTATTCTAAGGGAATAGGCTAGTTACTTATACTTAAGTCTTAGTTTATAGAGCCTTCTATACTTATATAACCTATTTATTAAGCTATCATACCTATTTTCCTATTAAGCTTTTTTTAAGTAAAAGCATAACCTCAATTTATCTAATGTTTAATTCTATTAGAGGTAGTAAACTTAATAAGTTTCTATAACTTTCTAGAGGTTTCCTTATGTAAGAATAGGTATATAAGTAGCAAAAGGGGCGGTAAAACAGCCTGAATAATAGATATTAATAGGCTGAGTAATATGGTGATGAAAGCTAATAAATTTAAGCATAAAGGAGTATTTTTCGATGGATTCTTGATAGAATAATTTGATATAAAATCATTCATATTGTTAATATTGTTGATAAGTTACAAGTCCTACCCTCGTGAAGTGTGGGGTAAGATATTCTAAAACGTAACTACAAAGCAGTAGCTTATTAAGTAGAAATCGCGCTTGGATCACTATGTGGTCCGTGCGCAATTTCTGTTTATTTATGGCTATAAAGCTAAGGAATATAAATATATATATATATAAGGTTATTGCTATTATTAGAATTTTTATAGATTTTTAAAGTATTTATTCCACAAAGGAAATACTTTTATAGTTATTATTTTATATTTTATAGTTATTAAAGTATTATTAAAGAGATATCATATAGGTATATAACTATACATACTATAGTTATTTATTAAAGTTTATTTAACCCTTATAAGATTATTATAGAAACCTTTAAGATATACCTTCGGTATTCTTATACTTTATATAGTATAGATAGCCTCTAGCCACTGCATAGTGATTTTACCTGCTCAAGTGCAACAGACCTTCTAACTCCGCGCCTCCTAATAATATATAGCCTTCGGTTACGTGATCGTAATTACTAACTACCTTTCCTAACTATAGTTACACTTATACGTACCTATAGCCTTACGATCTTTAACTTTATATTAATAATAACGTAGTTTTTAATTATTTAAACTACGAAACTATCGACTTTTCCTCTCGCGCACTACCCGCGCTACTAATACTACCTCTATTACCGCTTTATCCGCTAGAACTATGCTATTATTAGCAACGCTCTCTCTATATTAAAGTAGTTAGCATAAGCTATACTTACTAATATTTACCTAGGCCGCCTAGGCTACCTCTACCTTAGTAATATAGAGGACCTGCTTAAAGAAGGGCTACTCTATAGGGTATATAATAACCCGCTAAACTTCTACTACTAAGTTTACTTATTTAGCTCTAATACTATTACGCCTTATAGAGTCCCCTATAGGGGTATTAAAATAAGCCCTCTTAAGGGCTATGCTAATAATATACTCTCTATATATAGCGGAGTAGTTAATAAAGGAGCGGGTTTTATTAATTATATCGAGGCTAAACTCTCTAGTAATCCCCTCTATATTATTTATACTAAAGGGCGTGCCTTGCTTAGGCTTAGTATATTTATATATAGGGTCTAGTATTAATATAGTTAAGGATTTATTATAGGTTAGATAAGGATAAGGAAGAGGGAGAGGTATAAGGCCCTGCTTATAGAGCTTCTTATGCTTCTAGCTATAAGAACCTCTTAGGAAAGACCTCTTTAGTTAAGGAGTTACCTCTTATATAATAATATTTATAGCACCTTACTAGAAGGTCGACCTTTTAGGTTAAGGAGTTATCTTATATAGTAGCTTTTACCTTATTAGAAGGTTTAGCGAGGGTATTACTACGAGAGCCTTAGTAGCCCGTTCGGCTCTAATATAATTAGCCCTAGTGCAGCGCGCGTCCGACTTTATAATATTTAGAGGGTTTACTTGCGAGTAGTAGGAATATATAGGGTTCCTATATTATTTTCCTTAACTAGTAGAGGGTATAGGTTAAAATACCTATATAGTATTTCCCGAATTATACCTGCGAACTAGGTGAATTTGTTGTAGTCTTTTTACGAAGGGGCTGCGGCGTAATTCCGAGCTCAATATAGTATAGATAGTACTAATAATACCATAATATACTCTATTATAAAATTAACCTCTATTGTATAGCTCTTATATCATTATTAGTATATATAGTATAATCTCTTATATAATCTCTTATGAAAGGTATACCTTATATAAGCTTAGCGGTTTTATATATAGGGTCTAGTACTAGTATCTTTAAGGATTTATTATAAGTTATAAGGATGGGAAGAGGAAGGGGCATAAAGCCCTACTTATAGAGCTTCCTATACTTCTAGCTATAAGAACCTCTTAGGAAAGACCTCTTGAGTTCTAAAGTTATCTCTTATATAGTAGTATTTAAATTACTAAAAGGTCGACCTTTTAAGTTAAGGAGTTATCTCGCGTAGTAGCCTTTCTAGGCTGTAAGAGCTTTAGTACGAGGGGTTAGACCTAAGTTTATTTAATAATAGGTCGCTATAATACTATTTATTTAAGCTAAAGAAGAAAAGGGGAGTTTTTCTCTCTATTAGAGATTTCACTAGTTTATAGGGAGCTACTAAGTAAGCCCTAGGTAAGCCCTAGGTAGCTTATAAACTATCCCCCCTCCTAGCTAATCCTCCCCTAGGTATAGGCTAGGTTACTATTGTTATCTATAACTAGCCTATAATAAGCCTTATACCTATCTATTACTATAATATCTATTATAGCCTCTATAGGTTCCTACGTAGGTACTATATACCCCTCCTACTTAACTAAAGCCTTATACCTCTACCCTCACCTAACTACCTTCTACTATATTATATATATATCCTCTACGTGCTACTCGAACTTACTATTATTAGCTATAATTAGTAATAGCTAGGGGTCTATCCTTACCTAGGTAAGTAAGGGGTCCTCTTATACTCTCTAGAGGAGGTCTATATGAAACCTCGGGTAGATATTACTAAGTATATTAAGGCTTAATAATATATATACTTAGGACTCTTATTATAATATACTTATAGTATAACTATAATAACTTCTTACTAAGCCTAGGGCTTTTATAATAAGTTATTAAGAGCTAAACCTTATTACTTACTTAGTAACCCTCTAAGGCTATCCTATACTAGTTTATATTCTCCTCACTATATTAGTAGGTTATTATAATACTCGCTTAGATAAATCCTACTACTTCCTATAGCCTAGTTACTAGGAGGGTAGCTATTATATCTATAGAGGGGGTTTCCTATAGTATATTATTTATAACTAGTATAGGGTTAGTATAATATCTATACTCTAAGAAGAATAGCGAGAGGCTAGTTATACTACTAACCCTATTCTAAAGCGCTAGTTAAGTAATAAGTAGTAGCTATCCCTAGTTATCCTATACCTAAGTTATAAATACCTATAAGATAGCTTATATCTCCTAGTTCTACCTCTTAGTACCCTTATTAGTTTATAAGTAGTATATAATACTTAATAATCCTTTATATTAATAAAATAAGAAAACTTAGCTTAGAAGTAGCTTACTTAGTTAAACTTATAATTACTAATAATACTATATAAGAACTTATAGAACTAGAATTAATAAGTAAAGAACTAGTAAGTATAAGCTTCTATCTCTATAATACCTATCTATTTTAGTATTACTAACTTTCCTAGCTTATTTATTATAACTTATAGGTATTAACTAGTATTATCCTTTATAAGTAATAGGTTAGTAATAAAATCTATTAAGAGGTCTAAGTATAACTAGTTAAGTATTAGTAAGGGCTTTAAGAAACCCCTCTTAACTTACCTCTAGATATATATCCCTCTATAGATATTATAATTCCTTATAAACCTCTATACTATTTATAATTATCCTAGCTAGTAGAACTACTAGCTTATTATTTCTAGTATACTATTATAGCCTAGGTAGGTAGTTATACTTAAGTTATAGCTCTATTAAATAATCTTTATATAGAGCTCCCCTCAGGGGTTATTATTATCCTCTCTACTAAGTACCTATATCTTCCCTCTAAATATTAGCCTCCTCTAATTATTAATATTATACTTAATAATTTAAATCTTAGCTCTTATATTTAATAGAAAGCTCTAAAGCTAGTAAGTAATTATATAATATATACCTTTATATACTATATTCTTCTTTATAATCTCTAGTTGTAGTACTTATATTTTAAGGTTATTATTAAAGATTATAATTTCTAGGGTATTAACATACCCCTTTTAACTTCTCTATACTAGGGGGCTAGCTATAGGGTCCCTGCGGGAGTAGATATAGTTTAGTAATAGCTATAGGACCCTCCCTTATTTCTACTTATTATCCTACCCTTATGATATATCTTATTCTCTCTAGGAGAGGGTATTAGAGGCTATTACGTCTTTACTAGGGTAATATTTAATAATAAAGTTATATTAGGATAGCTTTTCTACTTACTAACTCTAGCGCTCTCTAAGGTATTACCTTTTTAAAAAGTATTTAAGCTTCTAGTAATTTATTAATATAATAAAAGAGGTTATATTATATAGCTCTACTCTCCATATATATAAATAAAAAATAACTGCTAGAAGTTCTTTATTATAAATAAGGTAATTATACTTAATAAGCGAGAGTTTCTATAAGTAGAACGCTATAGAGCGCTAAGTACTCTCTAGTTTAATTTATAAAGAGTACCCCTCCTAGTATAAATCCTAAGTAATTAGTTTTAAAAATAATCTTATTTTCTAGTTTAAATTACTAGAGTATTAGCTCGGTATTAAAAAGCTACTTAAGCTAAGAGAAAGCTTATTCCTTATTATCTCCTTATTAAAATATTATATTCTTCTTAATAGGCTCTATTAGTAGTTTAATAATATATCTATATCTTAATATAAATATATTATATGAATTTATAAACCTTAAGAAGCTTTACACCCCCTTTAGGGAGATAAGAGGTAGTTACTTATTAATTACCTAGAGTTTATTAAAGTTATAAGAGAGACCCTCTCTTATTATTATAATAAACCCTATATATTTAACCCTTTTTACTACGAACTTATATTTTATAAGATTAAGATTTAGCCCTATATCTACTAGCCTCTAGAGGATCTTTTAAATCTTTCTCTTATAGTTTCCCTTTATATTCTTAGAGTAAACTAATATATTATTTATATAAGTAGTAATAAGGTTATTAAAGAAGTCCTATAAGGTATTATTGATATACTACTAGAAGCTTATAAGGGTATTAGTTAAGCTAAATAAGTAAATTACTTATTTAAATAATCTATATTAGGTATGAAATATAGCTCTCTCTTGATACCCCTTTATTACTCTTAACTTATAAAAAGCTGTTATTATATCTAATTTAATATATTACTTAGCTATACTTATTTAATATAATATCTTAGAGATTAATAAGAGGGGGTAATAGTTTCTCTTAGTAATTATATTAAGAGCTTCATAGTTAATATAGAAGTAAATACCTCTAGTTAGCTTCCTTATAAAGATCCTTTAGCTAGAGAGCTACTAGCCTTAATAAAGCCCTTATCTAGGAGATCTTATAAGCTTTTCTTTAGTACTAATAGCTCTTCTCTTAATATACTCTAGAGGAGGTTTTAAGAGAGTAGGGGTTTCTTTTTATTTAGTTCTAATATAAAGTTAATCTAGTAATCTACCCTAGGTTACTTAGGGGCTAGTAGGTAAGCCTTATTAGAGTTAAAGAGGTTAGGGAATTCCCTTAAAACCTAGCTTAGTAAATAGTATTATTAATCCTCCTTTAGCTTTAAGTTTAGGGTTTTTTTAATATTAGCTAAGCTAATAGTTTATACTAGTACTTTTATAATACCCTCTTAGTACTCGCTTTATTATCTCACTAGGTATTAAAAGTTTATAGAGAATAAGGGTATATTAAGGAACCTCGCTACTCTTATTTCCTTTATAAGGAGTATGTCCTCTTAGTCCTTTAGGTATAACTTAATACGCCCCCTCTTATAATATACTTAATAAGCTATAGTATTATAGTTAACTTAGTTTTATTTTATCTAAGGGCGCTTTAAGAGGATATCTAAGTCTAGGCTATTAACTATATATATAAAGATATACTAGGTATAGCTACTTATCTCTAGGTTAAATACTACTACTTCTAAAACATTACCTATTAATAGCTTACTAAGTATATATCCCCTTATAAGTTAGTATGTTCTCTTAATATACAGAAGGCAAAGGTATTAAGCTAGGGAAATGTTAATTATTATATAAGTATTACTCTTAGTATCTACTAAGATATAAGCTAGATATCCTCTATTAACTCTAACCTATATAATAATAAGGTTATTATTAGCTAGTTATTCTTATTTATATTCCTCTTAACTTAAACCTATCTCCTCCTTAGTAAGCTTTAGAGCTTAATTTTACTCTAGAGTTAGTTTTTTCCTAACTCCTCGTTTTCTTCTAAAGAGTTAGCTATTACTTAGTAGTTATTTATAACCTTATAATATACTAGTTCTTTCAAAAAATCTTTATTCTTATAACTCTGGGTAGCTAGTCCTCTTTACTAGGGTAGCGCTAAGTAATATACTCTCTAATATTATAAGTATAGTAAGTATAGGAGTTCTTTATACCCTTTTATAAGTATTAGTATTATACTAGGGAGATACCTAAGGAGGATCTAGAGTTTTAATAGTTATAATATCTCGCTTCCTTAACTTATAAGATATATATTACTCTAGTTATATAAATCTCCCCCTTAGTATCCTTAGTAAAAAGTCTCTAGTAGGTTATTAAGTAGTTACTAGGGCTTTCTAGCGCTCTACCTTCTATATAATACTCTAAACCTTTAAGAGCTAGCTATTATAATTAGCTAGTAGGTTGATAATAATTAGCTAATCCCTTAGCCTAGGGGTAAGAGAGGCCTCTAAAAGTAAGATCTAGATTTAATTTAGCTATTTTATATTACTTATATTAGCTAGTATTTACTTAATCCTGGGTAGAAAGGTTACTAAGGCCTTATTCTCTTTTTACTAGAGGGTTTATAATTAGGTTATAGTTTATAATTAGATATTAGGGTTCTTATAAGTCTAATTAAGATAAGTTATAAAGTTCTCTAGGTTATATTATTTATTATTACCCCTAGCTCTATAAAAGGTAAAGACTACTTATTAGAGAGTATTATCTAAGTAGGAGTTAATAAGGTATTATATTTTTATATTTATAAGATAGAACGCCTTATTAATAGTAATCTTATACTTTATTTACTATACCTAGGAGGTATATTCCTTTAATTTATTTAAAAGCTTTAGGGGTAGGGGTAGTAGCTTCTAGTATATGATACTAGGTATTACTAGGGCTTTATTAGTAATACTTATAGTAGTTTATATAGTTATATATTAGCTATTTCCCTACATAATCTCGTTTAACTACTACTAGAGGGACTCTAGTATTATTATTAAATTAGCTTATAATAGCTTATCTGAAGTTCTAGCTATACTATTATTAACTATCCTACTAACTAATAGGGAGTAGCGCTCTACTTATTATTATTATTATAGTAATATGCTTAAATATATAAGGAGTTAGACCTAAGTTTATTTAATAATAAGTTATTATCATATTATTTATTTAAGCTAAAGAGGAAAAGGGGAGTTTTCCTCTCTAGTAGAGATTTTACTAGTCTATTAGGAGCTACTAGGTAGGCCCCTAGTAAGCCCTTAGTAGCTCCTGAGGTAGTAAACCTAGGTAGAAGCCTAGGTAGGCTCGACCCGGGCATAGCTCGTAATATTTAGTAGCCTATTTAGCTCTAATATAATTAGCCCTAGTATAGTATATATTTAACTTTATAGTATATATTTAACTTTATATCGTAATACTTAGAAGGTCTACCTCTAAGTAGAAATATATAGGGTTCCTATATTATTTTCCTAAACTAGTAGAGGGTATAGGTTAAAATACCTATATAGCATTTCCCGAATTATGCCTGCGAACTAAGTGAATTTATTATAGTCTTTCTATAAAGGGGCTATAGCGTAACTCCGAACCTAATCTAATTATTAATATTAAAGACCTTATATACGTTAGAGCTATAACTAATAATAGCTCCCTTTTAAGCTCTAGGATCGAGATTTTTTAATACCGGATTATAGTCTATATAGTAGTATAAACTACCCTATACCCTTATATAATTTATAATAGGCTTTCGTTTATTCTTGAATCTATACGGAGTCTTATATTTAAGAGCCTTATATAGGGTTCTATTATATATATATATATATATATTAAAATAAGAACTACCTTAACCTATAAGGATAAGGGTAGACCTAGATTATATAGTAATATTCGTGTTCTATTAATAATAGTGCGTATAATACGCTCTATTATACTATTAGATTTATATATATATATATCAGTCTAATATTATAGATCATATTACTTTTAATATATATAGTTTTAATACGTTTATTCGTGATTTCTAATCCACTATCCGTCTTAAACCTTCTAATACGCTTATTATTATTAGTATTATTATTACCTTCAGCATTAAATTTATCAAAGGCTTTAGTAATAGTTTTAGCTATTTTATTTCGTAATAGCTTTCCCTATATAAAGCGGGTATACGTATGTATAAATATTATAAGCTACCTATAATAATTACAGGTTTTGAGTAATATAGGCCTACAAAGATCTAATACAATATAATCTAAATAATCTAGATTTCTATTATAGATAGATCCTTTATTAACCTCAGCAATAAACCTACCCTTAAGATAGGCTTTATATGGTAAAGGATGTATTATATTTATAGTCTTAGATTTATCTATAAAGCTATTCCTGATTTTAGTATTTACGAAAAGACCTTTAAGATAGCTATAGCTAATATAAGCTAAATAATTATACTATAGTCTATTTAAATCCTTATTATTATTATTACTTATTGATTGCATATAGAGTAGTTTATTATTATTATTATTATTATTGTTCTCTCTATTTCTGTTATTTAGGGGGGCTAAGTAACCTCGAGTAAAGAGTACTTTAAAGAGATAGAGGTTATTAAGCTTATGGGTAGTAGCTATAATATAATCTATATATATATAATATAAAATAGGCTTCCGCCAAATAATAGAGGTAATACCTATATTAATAAGCCGATTTAAGCTAAGTAAATTAACCCCTAATTTAGGTATATAATAAATATCTTTCGATATTACTTTATTATTATTAAGGAAAATATCTAAGTCTCCTCTAATAGAGGAAGTAAGTTAATTTGCTTTACCCTATTTTATAGAGATATTTATACGTCTTTTTATTAGTTTCATAATGCGGGTATATTAAAGAGAGCGAGGGTAGGCGTAGTATAAAGTCTAAATAATGATTAATTAACAAGTTAGTTTAGATGGTAGCTAGCGAGGTAGGAATAATATAGGAAGGCTAATAAGGTAAGTTATATGATAAGCTATATAACTACTCGCTAGGTCCTAGTTATTCTAACCCAGGCTATAGATCTAAAGCTAGATCTAGCCTACTAGGCGAGTAGGAGTCCTACTTATTATAATATAGGTAGGCGAATATTCCTATACTAGTAGTTTTTCTTTTATACTAGTAATCGCCTAATAAGCCTATCTAATTATATAAATTAAATAACTAGTTAGAAGTTATTATTAGCTTCTAATAATAAAGCAAAAAGTAGCTAGTTTTGTCTATAATTCTATTTATCCTATCTTTCTATAAATACCTATTATTATACTAATCCTACTATTATTTATATTACCTATCTCTCTATATAAATCATTAACCTATTCCTATTAATAAGGTAGCGTAACGCCCCGTTAGGCGTTACCCTTTGTAGTATATTAGCATATTATCTTTATTATTAACCAATTAGATCTTAGATAGCTCGTAGCGCTTATATAACTAATAAAGGGCTATAATATCAATTATAAGCCTCTTTTTCTTCGTAGTACTAAGTTTACCTAGATACTTATATAGCGAGTATAAGTTAGTATATATTACTATAGGGATAGAGTTAGTAATACCTAGCTTAGTAGTAACTTATCAAAAGGTTAATATAATAGCGAAGGCGAGGTTAGCGCTAGTAACTATAGTATAGATCTCTAAAGCTAATATACTACGGGTAACTAGTTTATACTTAGTAGAGGTATAATAGATAATATTACTATTAATTATAAAGGTTATATTATTCGTTATTTTATTACTCTGTATAGTAATACAACCTTACTATAATATAAGGTCTTAATTATTAGTAAATAATCTATTTATAAATATAAATAGTTTAGTAGTAAGTAGTAATAATTTAATAAATATTAAGCCTTAGTTAAGGCTATCCTTTAGCTATTATAAGCGCTTATTAAGGGTAGTAATATCTTTATTAGTTAGATCCTAGTATTGAGTAGTAGTTAATAGGTTAAAGCAGGCTTCTAGTTAGTAAATTAAGGCTATATAAGCCCCTCTAGCCTACTATTAAATATATTATTCCTTTATTAGTATCTTATTAGGAATCTTCTCTATAGGCTCGATCTTAGCGCTATAGTCTTTTCAATATCGTATAATAGCGCTAGTACTGATAATAGAGATTATTCTATTATTAAAGGTAATAGGGGTCTAGGGCGTGAGTTTCTCCTTAGGTTTAGCTATAAATTTAGCTTTTTAGAGCTCTTCTTCTTTAAAAGTAGAAAAGGTATTATCCGAGAGACTAATTATATTATCTATTTATATATTAATAATAATAAAGTAAGGGTTTAAATTATTAGTAATAAGTAGATAGGGGTTAAAAGCAGAGCTAGCTATATATAGCTTATTATAGTAGTAGGCGTTATATATGGCTTACTAATAGGTACTAGCTTCTATAATACTATAGAGGGGTTTAATAACTTTTATAATAATCCTAGGGGGGTAGAGATTATAGATCTAGGTAGGTAATTAGGTATAAGTATTATACACTTGTATTATTAAGGATTATATATAGGCTTAGGTAATATCCCTAATCTAAATAGTATAATTAGGGCTAAGCGATAGGGTAATTACTAAAAGGAGGCGAATGCTATAACGCTAGATTATAAGTAACTAGGTTAAAATACCCTACTTAATAGATAACGAGGCGGGACTTCTTAATAAGGGTGATAGTCTTATTCTTAATCTTATTAACTATATAGGATTAAAGAAAGTAGCTATATTACTTAGTTAGGTTATAGATCTTAAATTTAAATACTTTATAATTAAGGAGGGTGTTAATCCCTTTCTTATAAGACTTCTAAAAGGGTAGACTATTAGTAATAAGCTTACTAGACTTATATAGGGCTAGGGATAGCGCCTAATTAGCCTTTTCTTTCATTAAGATAGATATCATTAGGTAGTTAACTTCTAATTTAATTATATTAGATAGGTTAGTAGTAGGGTTCTTCTAGGGGTATCCTCTACGCTAGGGCGGAGGGGGGTTAGGGTTAGCTTAGTAATAATAGGAGATTATAAGTTATTATTATTAGGGCCTCTAGGGGCCTCGGGATTACTATATAAGGGTCTTATAGCGGTAGAGGGGAAGTCTCGGGGGCTATAGGGTAGCTAAATAGTAACTATTTTACTTAAAATAGCGATTAGATAGTAGGGGCCCTCTTATTTATGTTTCCCTTAGCATACTCTAACTTATAATTATAATAAGAGGTTAATAACCTCGTTAGTACTAGGGCTATTATAAGTAGCGAGGGTATTTATAACTTTATATTTAGAGTGCTCCTTTTATAAGTCCTCTATTATAGCGTTAATCGCCTTAGCCCTAGTAATAACGTTAAGGGAGGGGTTAGGGTTATTACTAATCTATAGGTAAATACTGAAAGTAAGTAGGGTAGGTATAAAGCTATTAGGGCTAGCGGTATTATTAATAGACTTTATTACTATTTAGAGGGTAAGAGGGGGCTTTATATAGGGGGCTTCTTATTAAATAATAATATAGGCGCAGCATAGAGGGCTATGATACCTCTCTATCTTATTAATTTAGTAGTAGGCTTAAATAGGGATAACTTTAACTATAACTACTATTAATTTAGCGTTATCTTTAAAGGCTTTTACTATAAGGTTTAATTTCATATCAAAAACAAATATAATTAGATAATCCCTAATAAATATAAATCTAGTATACGTAGAGGGTTTCCTAGGTAGTTTTTATAGAGGAATTAGGTAAAGACTAGGGACTATTAAAGCTAGTAGCTATATTAATAATATATAGGGTTATTTTATCTTTAAGGTAAATAATATTATAGATAATCTTATAGTTAAATAAATAATTATCCTAGAGAGAGAATTTAAACCTCTAAGGGGCTCTAGTATTTAATTAATAATATTAGTAGACCTTAGGTAACTACTTAATTACTACCTTTTAAATAGAATAACTAGCGCGCTAGAAGAGGGTAATTAAGTTAGTAATAGAGGGGTAATTAAATCGTTAGTAGAAGCGCTATAATTTAGTATCTATTAAATAGCTACTTTAAGTAAAGATTTCCTCTTTATTAGGAAGAGGCTAGGCATAGCCTTATTTATATATAACTAGGGCTATAATATTACTCTAAAATAAGTAATTATAGAGGTTATTAAAGTAAATACCTATTTAATTTGTATCGCTTAAGTAGAGGGGGAAAGGGGTATTAGAGGGTATTACATAAAAGACTATTATAGTTTTAACCATACTAATACTAAATAAGTCCTTATAAGGTCTATCCCTAAAGCATACTCTCGCCTAGCTAGTATTTACTCTATTAATCGCTATTAATAAGCGAATCTATTATAGGGTAATACCTTCTTATTAGCTAGTAGTAGAGACTCTAATAGCGCCTAAATCTAGTATAATACTTTAGAAAACTTCTTTAGAGTACTTACTATTAAGCGTGAATAACTATGTAGGGGTAGAGGATCTAGGTAGGATAGGCTAGGTAGGAGGTAGAGAGGGTTTAGGGTAAGTAGCTAGGTTAGTACCTATAACTACATAGAAAGTAGCTTAATTGAGTAGCAAACTTAACTAATTTATCACTATTAACTATAAATATAATATTAGTAATAAATATAGTAAACTTATAGGGGGATAGGGGCTAGGATTAATCCTACTAGTAATCCTAAAGATACTATTTAACCTCGCTATTAATATTAATATTATTTAGTAGGGGTTCCTAGTTCTTATCATTGCCTTTAAAGTTAATTAGGAAGGCGTTAAACTCCTCTTTGGTGATATTCTAAGAGTATTTAGACTTAAACTTATTAAACTCTTAGGTCTATTTATTATTACTATATTTCTAGGATTAGTAGTTAGGCTTATGATAAATCTAGTATCTTCTTTAGTTATTCTAGCATATAGTATAGGATTAATAGCATAGAGGGGGTCCTTATTAATATAGCTAGCTTTAATATAATCTATTATTATTATTACTATTATATTTTAGTAGAAACTATAGTAAGTAATGCTTTAGAACTATTAGTTAGTATAGATTATATTATACCTCTCTAGGTTTTCTAAAGCTATAAATTATATATTAAAGCTTTAGTTTACTTAAGATATAGTACTAATACTAGAATAATGAGAGTTATGGAGATCTTATAAGTTAATAGGATATTTATAGATGGTAGGTTTATAATCTCGAACTCCTTAGTAGGCGCTTTAAATCTTATAGTAGAAGGGGCTTTTATTAGTATTGAGTTCCTTACTAAGAGCAGGTTTAATAATAGAGATAGTTTTAAATAGGATTTTAAAGTTTTTAATAATAGATTTATTAGGGTTCTTATATATAAGATTAGGTAATATAGTATTATCTTATAATTCTTTATTAGTAATATAGAATTCCTTAGTTTTAAAATACTCCTTTATTAAAGTAACTATCTTAGTATATAGTAATAAGGGGTACTTAGTAGTAATATACTAGAAAAGGTATTCTTAAGTATCTCCTTTTAATATAAGTGAAAAGGCTTTAGTATATTACTATAGGGATATACTAGCTTTAATATAAAAATCCTTAAGAATAAAGAGTTTTAAATCTAATATATCTATCTTATTATTACTATACTTAAGGTTATTATTACTATAGAACTTAGTAAGACTCTTAAGTTAGTATAATAAAAGGATCTTATCTAGTAGGAATTAGGCTTACTAGTTCTAACCTATAGGTCTTATAGGTGTATTATTCCTATTACTTTAGAATAAAAAAGGTTAGGTAATCTCTATTAGAAGGGGATAGGGGGGGGCTAATATATAGGGGATATAGGAGTAGTAAAGAGCTTTTAGCGTTATTATAGAGGAGTAGTAATAATAAGAAAAAAAGGAGTTTAAACCTCCTATATTATTTCTATAAAGAAAGCGGGGTTTTTACTATACCTTTTAATAATTATTAGGTATTATGATTTAACTAAGTTAAAGTTATTATTAGTCTATAGGTAGAAGTTAGATTATTAGATAATATTAGTAACGTTCTCCTTAATTTAACTACTATTATAGATAATAACTATGCTATTATTAATAAGGACTTTCTAAAGGGCTTTGGTAGTATAGTTATCTATATAGTTAAAGATCTTAATAATTTTCTTAAAGTCTTCCTTTACGTTAGCTTATAGTTAGTAACCTTAGATATAGTTCTTAAGGTACTTACTAATATAATAAGTAATATAGCTAGTAATCTTAGCTTAGTTAGTTTCTTTAGGGTTAAAAGACTTAAGCTAACTATAGGTTTTATAGTTAATAATAGCTTTAAAGTTATTAGGGATTAGGATTGCTAATTAATATTAAGGTAAGGGGGAGAGAGAAGGGGTAGGGGAGGTATTAGTATTATTAGCTATTAAGAAGGAGTAATAAAGATATATTTAGAAGTTATATAAAATAGTTAGGCTTATTTTTATACTTTGATAAGGGGTATTATTACAGGCTACGCCCGGGTTAAGCCTACCTAGGCTTCTGCCTAGGTTCACCGCCTTAGGAAGCTACCTAGGGCCTACCTAGGGCCTACTTAGTTATTCCCTATAAACTAGCGAAATCTCTACTAGAGAGGAAAACTTCCCCTTTTCCTCTTTAGCTTAAATAAATAGTATTATAATAACCTCTTATTAAATAAACTTAGGTCTAACCCCTTATATATTTAAGCTTATTATAATAATAATAATAATAAGTTAAGCACTACTCCCTACTAGTTAGTAAGATAGTTAATAGTAATATAGTTAAAACTTAAGATAAGCTATTATAAAGTAATTTAATAGTAATAATAGAGTCCCTCTAGTAATAGTTATAAGAGGTTAAGTAGGGGAATAGCTAATAGATAGCTATATAGACCCCTATAAGTACTACTAGTAAGATACTAGTAATACCTAGTATAATATATTAGAAGCTACTACCCCTACCTCTAAAACTTTTAAGTAAGTAAAAGGAATATACTACCTAGGTATAATAAATAAGATATAAGATTACTATAAATAGGGCGTTCTATACTATAGATATAGAGGTATAATACCTTATTAACTCCTATTTAGATATTATACTCTAATAAGTAGTCTCTACTTTCTATAGAGCTAGGAGGGGTAGGGGAAGATATAACCCCGAGGACTTTATAGCTTACCTAGACTAGATATATAAAGACCTAAATATCTAGTTATAAGCTATAGCCTAACTATAGACCTTCTAATAAAAAGAGAATAAATCCCTAGTAACCTTCTTACTAAGATTTAAATAGATACTAGCTAATATAAGTAGTATAAACTAGCCTAGTTAGGTCTAGATCTCGCTTCTAAAGGCCTCCCTTACCCCTAAGCTAAGGAATTAGCTAATTACTATTAACTTATTAGCTAATTATAATAGCTAGCTCTTAAAGGTCTAGAGTATTATATAGAAGGTAGAGCGCTAGAAGGTTTCTAGTAACTACTTAATAACCTACTAGAGACTTACTACTAAGGATATTAAGGGGGATACTTATATAACTAGAGCTATATATATTTTATAGGTTAAGGAGGTAAGATATTATTACTACTAAAGCTCTAGGTCCTCCTTAGGTACCCCCCTAGCGTAATACTAATAGCCTTAGAAGGGCACGAGGGACCCCTATACCTATTATACTTATAGAGCTAGAGGTTATATTACCTAGCGCTACCTTAATAAGGAGGACTAGCTACCTAGGGTTATAAAAATAAAGACCCTAAAAGAAGGTCTAGTATACTATAAGGTTATAAATAACTACTAAGTAAGAGCTAACTCCTTAGAAGAAGATAAGGAGTTAGGAAAAGATTAACTCTAGAGTAAAATTAAGCCCTAGATCCTACTAAAGAGGAGATATTAGGTTAAGAAGAATATAAATAGGAATAACTAGCTAATAATAAGCTTATTATTATTTAAGTTAAAGTTAATAGAGGATATCTAGCTTATACCCTAGTAGATACTAGGAGTAATATTTATATAATAATTAACCTTTCCCTAGCCTAACGCCTTTACTTTCTATATATTAAGAAGAGATATTAACTTATAAGGGGGTATAGACTTAGTAGATTATTACTAAGTAATATATTAAGTATAGTAGTAGTTAACTTATAAATAAGTAGTTATACTTAGCGTACTTTTATATATATAGTTAATAGCCTAGACCTTAATATCCTCTTAGGGCGCCCTTAAATAAAATAGAATTAGGTTATTTATAATATTATAGCTTACTAAGTATATTATAAGAGGGGATAAGTTAGGCTATACCTAAGGGATTAAAAAGAAATACCCCTTATAAAGGAAATAAGGGCTACGAGGTTCCTTAATATACCCTTATTCTCTATAATCTACTAATACTTAGTAAGATAATAGGGTAAGTACTAGGAGGGTATTATAAAAATATTAATATAAGCTATTAGCTTACCTAATATTAAGAAAGCCTTAAATCTAAAACTAAAAGAGGATTAATAATACTATCTACTAGGCTAGGTCTTAAGGGAGTTTCCTAACTTATTTAACCCTAATAAAGCTTACTTACTACCCCCTAGGTAACTAGGAGTAAATTACTAAATTAACCTTATACTAGGACTAGATAGAACAGAGCTATTACTCCCTTAAGGCCCCCTCTATAATATATTAAGAGAAGAGCTACTAGTATTATAAAAGACCTTATAAGACCTCTTAGATAAGGGGTTTATTAAAGCTAGTAGCTTACTTACTAGGGTATTAATACTCTTTATAAGGAAGCTAGGGGGGGAATTCGCTTTTATATTAACTATAGGGCTCTTAATTTAATTATTAAGAAAGACTATTACCCCCTCTTATTAATCTCTAAAACGCTATACTAAGTAAATATAGCTAAGTAGTATACTAAGCTAGATATAATAATAGCTTTCTATAAGTTAAGGGTAGTAGAGGAGTATTAAGGGAGAACTATATTCTATACTTAGTATAAGTTATTTAAGTAAGTAATTTACTTATTTAGCTTAATTAGCGCCCTTATTAGCTTCTAGTAGTATATTAATAATACCCTATAGGACTTCCTTAATAACTTCGTTATTATATATATAGATAATATATTAATTTACTTTAATAAAACGAAGGAAGACTACGAGAAGAAGGTTTAAGAGGTCCTCTAGAGGCTAGTAGATACTAAGCTAAACCTTAATCTTATAAAGTATAAATTCTTAGTTAAGAGGGTTAAGTATATAGGGTTTATAGTAATAATAGGAGAGGGTCTTTCCTATAACCTTGAGAAACTCTAGGTAATTACTAAGTAGTTACCCCTACCTCCCTAAAGGGGGTCTAGAGCTTCCTAGGCTTTATAAACTATTATAATATATAAGAATACCGAAGGTATATCTTAACAAATTCTACAATAATCTTATAAGGGTTATATAAACCTTAATAAATAACTATAGTATATATAGTTATATACCTATATAATATCTCTTTAATAATACTTCAATAACTATAAAACATAAAATAATACCTATAAAAGTATTTTCTTCATGGAATAAATACTTTAAAAATCTATATAAATTCTAATAATAGCAATAACCTTATACATATATATATATATATTTATAATCCGTGTCTTTATAGCTAAAAATATACAGAAATTGCGCACGGACCACATAGTGATCTAAGCACGACTTCTGCTTAATAAGCTACTGCTTTATAGTTACGTTTTAGAATATCTTACCCCTCACTTCGTGAGGATAGGATTTATAACTTAGAAATAATATTAACAATGTTAATGATTTTATATTAAATTATTCTATTAGAAATCCATTGAAAAATACTTTCTTATACTTAAATTAATTAGCCTTTATCACTATATTACTCAGTCTATTAATATTTATTATTTAGGCTGTTTTAGTATCCCCTTTGCTACTTATATACCTATTCTTATAGGTTATAAGCCTAGCTCTAACCTTTTTGATAACCTCGCACCTATTTAACCTCCTCCTTATTAAAATAAAACCTTAAGCCTATTCTCTTTATTAAAGTTACCTATTTAAGGCATACTTTTGAAAGATATAGCCTTTATACGCCCTACGCCGAACTAGAAATACTAGCTAGATTAGTTTACTAGTTAAAGGATCGAAGCCTCCTACGAGAAGCTATTTAGAACCTATATTAATTCGATTATATTACTATTAATACCTCTATTACTACGAAACGAGACGATATATAGCAAAACTATTCGACCTTGCTCCCCTCAATTATATCTTCAAGTTATCCCTAAGCTTATATAAGTCTTAGTTTATCTATATTCATACCGCTATTCAAACGAGGCCTAATATAGGCTATATACTAGATATTATCCTAACTATAGAAGGTTTACCTACTAGGTAGTCTTCTATAGAAGAGTCGGAAGACCCTTAAAAGAGGATTAAAAGAGGAGGAATATCACGAGTTGAACCTATAACCTCTGGGTTTAACTATATATATATATATATATATGATAATAAAGCTATAGTTCATACTACTAAGCTATATAACTAGCTTATCTTACTATTGTGATCTATATACTATATTGGAGCTTATATATTATACTCTTCAAGTTATTATAATATCTGGTTTGAAAGTATAGCTTCCTAAGCTTTCTAGATCTAATAACTATAAAGTCTAGTCTATACGTATTAAGGCCTTACTTATTAGTAAAGATATAACTATAGACTTATCTAAGCCTATAGATAATAATAATATTGATCTAAATAATAAGGCTCTAAGTTATATATAGCTATTCTATAATAATAGGCCTCTAAGGGTTATAAAGGATAATATAATAGCCTACGAGGCTTAGAAACATCTTAAAGACTTATATAAGCCCACAGGGTTTACTAACGAGTTCCTAACTTATGAAGAGTTATTTAATACTACTTTAAGTAATTTTAACTCTATAGAAGAATATATAAATAAAATAAAGGAGCCTATAGATAACTTAGTATATAATAAGCTTAAACTACCTAATTAGGTAGTTATAGTATATATATTAAATAGCCTAGACGAAGAGTATAATAGCTTTATAACTACTATTACTAAGGGTCTTAGGGCTAATATGGATGCCTATATGCTCGATAGTCTATTCTCTAATTTATTAGACGAATTAAGACGTAAGGGTAAAGCAGTAAGTTTTGTAAGAATAGGTATATAGGTAGCAAAAGGGGCGGTAAAACAGCCTGAATAATAGATATTAGTAGGATGAGTAATATGGTGATGAAAGCTGATAGATTTAAGCATAAGGAGGTATTTTTCCTGGAATTAATTGATGGAGAAATCGTTAAATATTGATGTTATTAATGATGATATTGTTGATGTTATTATTTCTAAGTTACAAATCCTACCCTCACGAAGTGAGGGGTAAGATATTCTGAAACGTAACTGCAAAGCAGTAGCTTATTAAGCAGAAGTCGCGCTTGGATCACTATGTGGTCCGTGCGCAATTTCTGTATATTTTTAGCTATAAAGACACGGATTATAAAAATATATATATATATATGTATAAGGTTATTGCTATTATTAGAATTTATATAGATTTTTAAAGTATTTATTCCATGAAGAAAATACTTTTATAGTTTTTATGTTATGTTTTAAAGTTATTAAAGTACTCTTAAAGAGATATTATAGAGGTATATAACTATATATACTATAGTTATTTATTAAGGTTTATATAACCCTTATAAGGCCTCTAGCCACTACATAGTGATTTTACCTGCCCAAGTGCAATAGACCTTCTAACTCCGCGCCTCCTAATAATATATAGCCTTTAGTTACGTGATTATAACTCTCCTAACTATAGCCGCACTTATACATGCCCGTTATACTAGATAGCCTTATAATCTTTAACTTTATATTAATAATAACGTGGTTTTTAATTATTTAAACTATAAAACTATCGACTTTTCCTCTCGTATACTACCCGCGCTGCTATTAAATACCGCCTCTATTACTACTTCGTCCGCTAGCTATGCTATTATTAGCAACGCTCTCTCTATATTAAAGTAGTTAGTATAAGCTATACTTACTAATATTCGCCTAGGCTGCCTAGGCTACCTCTACCTTAGTAATACGGAGGACCTGCTTAAAGAAGGGCTACTCTATAGGGTATATAATAACCTACTAAACTTCTACTACTAAGTTTACTTACTTAGCTCTAA